>JAMKCH010010425.1:0-57387 GCA_023653785.1 Ophioderma brevispina | reverse complement strand
GTGACCTCATATGGACTTGGTGACCTCATGACATTGGTGACCTATGTGGACAAAACCACGACAGCAGAGGCATGTGCATTCTGGAATGTTGTATTTTTACTGAATAGGTGGGGAGCTGGAGAAAATTCTCAGGTTCTGGAGAAAATTCTCAAGGAAAGGGACCTAAATTCTGGCAGTAACCTTACTGGCAAAGCGAGGACAACACACCAGACGCTTCTATGTCTGCGGGGACCTGTCACCCTTTTTTTAAGGTGACAGAATGTCTTTAACGGAATAAAATCGCATTATTATATTGCACTTTATTCCACTTTGAGTAAATTAGGGTGAGGGGCTGTCTCTAGACGATTACATATTAACACTTAACTGCATAAGGGGGGGGGGGGTTCATAGGTACCCAACTTTAGTTTTTCAGCCGGCGTTTTTAAACGCTGCAATTTTGTGGTTATATTTTTTTGTATTTGCCAACTTTTATTGCGCTTGCATTGGTGCAAAAAAAAAATCAAATCCATCGCGTCCTTTTTTGCGTTAATTAGGTTGGTACCTAGGCAGCCCCCCGACTTATGCACTAACGGAAAGGCCATGACAAAAATGAAAAAAAATCTTAGTAGGAGTACTGTGCTTTCTGAATTCATTTAATGCATTACAACCTAGTGGACCTAAAACAAGTAAATAATTAATTAAAAAAATCTTTGCAAAAGTTAGTAGGCATTGGAGCCTATAATTTAATAATAATGTAGCGATTTACGGTAGGGAACCTATGTAAATTATACAAGAAACCCTAAAAAATATAAAATGGCATGAGACATTATGTTTTGTGCTTGATATGGGAATATTAGTTCATTCTTCACCAATTAAAGCTAATCAGCACAAGTATAGGCGAAGCAATGCCGTAGACAAATGCCGAAACAATTGTGTCTTTTCGCACATTTTGACGCGAAATTAAAATCAATGTTTTGCCCCTAATTTTTTTACTGAACAACTTTCTTGATTTTTATTCTTTATTCGTTGATGTCTTTGAATCCTTCTAAACATGTGGTGGATTTCATCTAAAAAATCCTTTCGGAAAGTGGTGGTGACATTAGGGTTGGGTCCCTAGGAAAACCCCCCGTTTGCACTAACGGAAGTGCACAAACCCCTTATGCAGTTTAAGTGTTAATATATAATAAGACTTTTTAATTTAATTAGCTGTGGAGATTAGGAGACTTCTGAATGCTTGTGGAGACGTTTCAAACAAAGCAAAAAACTTGAAAATTTCCCCCTAGTGTATCCAATCGCACGCACACACACACACACACCACCACACACATGCGCACACAAACACACACACACACACACCCTCACCAACACACAACACAACTCACACAGATAGGCACAACTCATGGGGTGCTTTTTTTTTAAATTGAAGTTTTAGCCCCAATGGTTGACTTGAGTTAGTTCAACTTAATATTCACCACTAAAACATAGGGGAAAATTTACTAAATGGTCCACTGGGGGAGGAATTTTTGATTGGAACCAAGCAATTTTCCCACAACCGTTTAGCTATATCAGACAATTTAAAAAATGCAATTTGTAATTAGCAAAGCCGAGCTGGTAAGAAGAAAAATTAAGGGGATATCACATATAGAAGGTCTATGTAATGAAACCTCAGAATCCGGTAAGAGAAAGTGGAAGTAGTCCTCAAGGGGTTACATGGAGACAAAAAAAATTTACATGAATATATTGATTTCAATTGTGTGCAGGATTTACCAACTAATGATTCCGTCAAAATCAGCAGCCTACACATGTGTCCCTCCACTACTGCTCGCATTACCAATACATCCATCACCAGCAAGATTGTGAACAGTGGCAATATGCATCCAAAGAGGCGGAAATCATCATGGACTACCAGAAGAAGCCTTCATACTGAGTTACTCATGTAAGGGTTATTGTCCATGAGTAGGGACTTTGCACTTATTATTGTCGTCTACTACAAGATAGGGGTGCCACATAGAGAGATTTATACTTATAAGGAGGCTGGGACATGTTAACTCTGTGCAGTAATCTAGCTGGCACTGTTCCCATGCAGTTGGATTGTCAACAAAAATGCTTGCGTGGTATTCTGAGTGTGCTCGTGCTTAAAATTAGCAGCTGCACCAGTCAGCAATTCAAGGCGGGCAACAACAAAATCTGGAATTGCATGCGATCACTGAAAGTGAAGTCAACTAAAATTGTCAACAAACTTCGAGGACGAATTCACCAAAAAGGGACCCTGGTTTTAAATGCCAGAAAAGAATAATAAGAAGAATAAATATTGTGACCACAGTTTAATCTTGAGGTATTTAAAATAGGCCTAGTGGGGTTTTTGTGCAAAATTGTACAACATTTTAGTCAAGCATGGTTTTTGCAGGGTCAACTTCGTGATATTAGTTTATTTAAATTTCAAATAAAAAATTATATACTTAGTCTAACCAGACCTGTGCATGCAAGGGCTATGAGCGTTCACAACCAACATTGACCAAAGATCAGTTTTTCCAATTAAGTTTGATGAAAGTGTGATCAAAGTTGCTAACGCGGAGAAAACTAGCAAAAACTGGTAGTCAATAAGAGAGGAAAGAGACTATGGTCATCATCATGCATAAAAGAAGGCAACCAAGTTTATCGGCATGAGAAAACCAAGTTCTCAAATATTTCTGAATCTCAAATCAATAAAGGCCTGGTTTTTCAAATTGATAGGCAAGTTTTGAAAAGTCGTTTAAAACAAACACCAGGTTGTTGACCGATAACTAGTTTATCAAAAACCAAGCTTTTAAATTTGAAAACTATATAATTAAAATTATAGGCAAGGTTTTTAAAAAAATATGGTTTTCGATCAAACAAACCCCCCCCCCCCCCATTTTTAAGAATGATATAAGTACTATTTTTTTTAAAAATGTTTTTTAATCGAAAACTAGGTTTCCACCTATCTAGGTTTATCAATAGATACTAAGAAATAATGAATATTAAGCTGCTACAGTAAGTTGTTGTTATTGTTATTTATTAGCTATTATTATTACTTTAAAATGTTTGTTTATCACTTTATTTGCATTCCTCATTTTTGTTCTAGGGAGGTTGACAACAAAATTACGCCTCACAGTAATGCAAAGAAAGAAGCACACGAAATTTATGGACAAGGGCACAGCAGTGTGACAAACGGCAAGTTATAGGTCCAGCAAAGGTAATGAAATATTGCACTATTTAATTTTTACATACACTTTGCCAATTTCATATTTACTCCAATGTTTGAGTGTTTTCAATGCATTGCTTTGCACATTAAAAGTGAAGGGAATCTGTGGCATATTTGTGGCAAGAGGCACAACATTTACTCAGTTGAAGGGTAAGCTGAAAGTCAGCAAGCATTCTGACGTTTGTATAAAGATTTGACATGGACAGACATTGGTGTTACCAAGCAACAATAACTTGGCTGATTTGTGGGCTCTTGTTCTTCACTTGCACATACAGACTGCCCCCCAAAAAAACTATTACAATCAAAGATTAATTTTTTGGGCCAAAAATATTTAAGTTCATCTCAACTGGATTCTTACGGCTTCTTTTTTAGGAGTGTTCAGCTTTAATGGATTTTGAGTTGGTGTAATTTTGGGGTCTGGTTCAGGAGTTATGACTAATTATCTGAGACAGTTGAAAAACCTGTTGGGCCAGTTTCGGCTATCCTGATATCAACAAAGTTGCCATTGAAAATCACCTTCAAGACATTATTTATTGAAAATTAAAATAAAAAGTACAGCCTGTCTCAAAAAAAATGGTACAATCAAAAACCAATTTTTTTCAATATTATATCTCAACATAAATAAGTCGTATTGTACATCACATTAAAGAGAAAATACCAGGCTTTCCAAGATTTTTTGTTTCATCTCAGTTGCTTGTTTCAATCGAGAGATAACTTTTTTTTTTTTTTTTTTTTTCAAAAAAACTATACAATCAAAGATTAATTTTTTGGGCAAAATATTTAAGTTCATCTCAACTGGAATTTTACTGATTCTTTTTTAGGAGTGTTCCAGCTTTCATGAGATTTTTTAGTTGGTGTAATTTTGGGGTCTGGTTCAGGAGTTATGACTAATTATCTGAGACAGTTGAAAAACCTGTTGGGCCAGTTTCGGCTATCCTGATATCAACAAAGTTGCCATTGAAAATCACCTTCAAGACATTATTTATTGAAAATTAAAATAAAAAGTAGGTATAAAGTGCTGCTTATTGTGATATAACATAATTTATAACTTTATAATGTCGCAATTGCTAATAAATCATGTAGCATTGGGAAATTCAATTCCAAACAATCTTGTAATTGTCTCAGCTTTACTCCAGGTTTCAGCAGAAGGTAGAACCATAAAAGCACCCTTGTTGAAAGTAAACTGAGACCTTTGAACACCAACCATTAACCATCCTTTATTGCTCTTTGTTGAACATTGCTTTCTTCATCGTATTCCTTCCTGGCATCTTGGAGGCAGTGGGGGATAGGGAAGGGTAAATTGTCACTCCACATTAGAGCGATGTCCACACATTGGTCCCTCAACAGACTTGTAGACGTTACTTAGTTTCAGCAATCAATTCTCAACATTTCCATGAATTTCATGATTATTGTCCCCCTGAGCTTAAGTCCCTCATTTCAGCACCCCCACAAACATTTTTTGTTTTTATTTAATAATATCTGGTGCTTTCACTGAAAAATAATTGATTGATTTGTGAAGGATGATTAATACTCTGATATGTGCAATATTATTTTGTTTGGAAAACGGTTTAATCCCACAATGATGGTTACACGGCCTTATTCATTTAGTTTCTTGAACCATAAGGTGAAACTGGCCCAAGTGGTATTTTATCCTTTGTGTTCAACGACAAGCATCTCCATTCGGTCCATCAAGTGGATGGAATAAAAGCAAAAGGGATTGAGCTTAGATCTTGTCTAACAATTAAAGTCAAAAATACCTGGCAAAAATGGACAGTTTATATTTTTATAATTGGTAGTTGATTGTATAGTTTTTATTGGGACAGTATGTACACCCATGTGAATCATGGACACAGAAGCTGACTGTACAGAATTTATGGCAAGAATCAAAGGCGAAACGGTCTGCTTGCAACATTCCAACTGCCCAATTATTAGTATGGTACACTGCAAGATTCAGCAGGTAAATTGCCTTGAAAAACTTCAAGGATCAATGAGTTCTGGAAGGCTGAGGACTTTGAAAAGGTAAATAGGATGTGTGTAAATTTGCTTTGAGCAACCTGTCAGTCGATCTGATGGGATATTTACCAGCACAGCCAGGGGGTATAGTTAGGATTACGTGTATTAGGGGTACAGTTGTCACTATAGTTGTTAGTATGTCGTGATATCGCCATGTAATCAGTACTCCTTGGTAACCAATATTCGATAATACCCCTACCTTGGGAGTGAAACTGATGTCCGATATGAAATGGAATCAGCATAAACCAGATAACCAACAAAGCAAATAGAACTCTGGCCTCATCAAGGAAAACCTTTATTTCAGAGATCCATACCCAACAAATTGCCAAAGATACTCAGGGAAAAAAAAATCAAAAGAAGATGTTGTCAGATTTGTCTTCAATGTATTCATGCCGTACTCAGTGTTTCAAAGATGATGGAAGATCTTAAGTGGGACCACCCCCCACTGCAGCCTTGAATCTAGACGTAACAAAGCCTGAATCCACATATCGACAAAATCCCATGGTTATACCAAAGCAATATCTCCATCTTCTCAAACAAAACACATTGACTACACTACAGACCTATGACAAGATGCAGCAATGGGACTTCATTTATAACCACAGTACCACACCACTACAAACAAGAATTATTTCCAGAACTCATTTTATCCAAGGATCCACTGCCCGAATTGAATCTACTGCCCATAACAATCACTTTTGCTGCGCACCATCTCTACAGACTTTCAAAAATCACCTGGACTCTTAGCTTAATTTGCTGATGTCCCCATATAAGCACTAACTGCACTGGATAGCCAATCCAGGCGTTTGTGCATCAGCAATGTCATGTCCTTTGTGCTGTATAAAAAAACTCACTATAAATAATATTTTGACATAAGAGCATCCACACATTCCCTGATCAACCGCCCAACATGAGAATTAGTGGAGCGGTCAGGACTGCAAATTGTTCGGGAACCCCTCCCCTCGGTACAACAAAATACAACCACTTTTTTCGAATAATAATAATGTAGAATTTACGAAAATGATGGTTGTGGTTAAAAAATTGGTGGCAGGGGTGTTTTTTGGCCAAAAAATCTATTTTTGGGCTAAAAATTAAGAAAAATCATGATTTTTTTATTTTTTTTTAAGCCCAAAACACTAAGATCTGATGTGGTGGTATTTTGTTAATCATAGATCTTTATTTTATAGATTGCATGAATAGTCAAGATGCTACTTTTTTTGCGTAAAAAGTGTATTAATTAGGGTGTTTGGGGGGGGGGAAAGGTCTTTTTTGGCTAAAAATTAAGGAAAATTAGGATTTTCTCTAAGAAAATAGACAAAAGCACCACATTTTGACGTAGTAGCATCATTGTTTTTATAGATCTATATTTCATATATTGTCGGAAGAGCCTGTAAAACTTTTAACAGGTGTGGGTTTTTATGTTCAAAAGGCAGAGAAAAATCCCTGTTTTGATTAAAAATTGAAAAAAGAAAAACGGTGATAAAAAAGCAAATACACCTGAACTAAAGCACTAGAATTGGAGGTGGTTAATGAACTTGTCTTCTTTCTGTAGTTTTGATTTCTGTTTTACCAAAGCAGTCAGGAAAGATAAAAACCAGAGAGTATTTGATTTTTAAAAAAAAAAATAATTTCAGTTTAAAAATTGCAAAATTATTCAAAATTTCCTTTTTAACCTATTTTGTGCAGTACTGTATCTTATAGGAAGTTCTAGTATTTAAACAAAATACCCCGTTTTTATATATATAGTAGTTGTTAGTGAGAAGCATCAGTGGGACAGATTAACCCCCTAACGCTAACGAGAGGCATTCAAAAGCATCGAATCCTTGGTACCAGGTCTATAAACATTGAAAACGGGTAGCAATACACACGTATCTAAAGCACAAATTGGATTTGTGGTACTACCTTGTCTTTCTTCTGTAGATTTGATCTCATGTTTTAGCAAAAGCAGTCAGGAAAGAAAGAGAAAGCAGAGGTATTTGATTTAAAAAAAAATAATTTTCAGTTTAAAATGGCAAAATTATTCAAAAAATTTTCATTTTGAACCTATTTTGTGCGTACTGTATCTTATAGGAGTTTTCTCAGTATTTAAATACCCAGTTTTATATTAATAGTAGTTTTAGAGTGAGTAAAGACCGATTTAACTTACAAGTTTTATTTATATCATTTTAGGGTCTAGACCACGCAATCGTAAAGACCTTATGTCGGCATAATTAGTGTGTCTGCGTGGCCGTCCTTGTTTGTCAAACTTTAGTATACTTGGTTTTGCTGTACAATTGAAACAAGTACAGTCCTTACGGTAGGGTAACACATGGAGGATGTCAAAAGTCATTCAGGGGTTACTTAGGGTCATAATTTAGTCGGGACGACCAATTCGGGACGTGGCTTGTCCCTATTTTTTTTTTTTTAAAGTACCCAGCACTTTAAGAACTGGCAGTGAAAGGCCCAATTAGATGGGGAACAAGCACCAACCGAGAGCATAGATTTGCGTCAAAACGAAAATCGGGAAAAACCTCAAAAATTAGACTTTAGCATTTTCGTAACAATTTAGTTCGATATACCCCCAAAGTTTATAGGACCAAAAACAATAGAATAAGGAACACAAGACACTTACTCAACACGTAAATGGATGGAGATTCATACTTTGGACACACGGTTGTTTCTCCTTCCTTTTCTAATCAATTTTTCGCTTTCCTCATAACAGACTTATTTCTTCAACTTTCATATCTATTCCTGCAAATTTAAAACATGTTTTACTCTTTTCGGTGGATTACCGTTAATCGTTTAGCGAAAAATGCCTTGATTTATAGAAGACTGCTATTCTCTAATGACCCGCCGAAGATCATGTTTTTATTGTGATATTGGAGTGAAAGAATATACGTTTCTCTCAACTAGGTTTCTAAAACCTGAATAGATCGTTAAACTTTAGAGCTACACATTAGAAACTCCATGTTTTATGCTCTTAAATATAGCTGAAAATACTTGAAATACCATTGGGCATCATGTTAGGTTGATGTTAACATGTCAATTAGGCCAATTTAGTCAACAACATGCCTTTCTTGGCAGAAATAATGATTTTTGAGATCGGTGTAACATGTCCTATCTAGTAGATTTTAGCGACTATGTCATAATATTTTCATCCTCAACACTTAAAAAAGCCCATGCATGTCCCGGTGGAAGTGGTAAATCGCATCAGTCTATTAATCTACAGATTAATACATGTTTTCAACCGTGATTCTTTGAAATTTTATGCGATTTTGAGATGATCTTGTAAAATTGTAAAATTTTCATTTCAATTCTCCAAATTCCCCTCACAAGATTTTTTTATATTTCTACGACTCAATCAAGCCCTATATGTGATTATAAGGAATCCTGTGCCATTTTACAAATTCCATTACGCGATTGGAATTAATTTGTTTGCGATTTTATGAAACTCTGTGCAATTTAAACCGACTTTTGCGATTTAACAGAACCTTGTTGTTTTAACATAATTTTGTGCGATTTAACATAACTCTGTGCAAGGTAGGAAAATCATTGGCGAGTTTACAATTTTGATTGCAATTTGTTTCCTCCATTTTCTTTTTTATTGTTTCCCCTCTTACATTTATGCGAATGCCTTCTTACCATGTTTTCCTTACCCTAACCTGAATAAAACTGCATGGGTCCCACTATGTTAAATTTTTGAGATACCACTGAGAAATTAAAAGCTTAATTAAGTGAAATGCAATGTGTTTAAATTAATAAGCCATTTCGGAAGAGTTCCATATTTACCCCCCTCATAATATAATTACATGATACAAATTTTTTTTAATATTGGCCTTGTTTCATCAAAAACTGAATAAACAGCTAAAAAATTAAATTTTTATGTTGCATGTAAAATTAATAATGGGGGGGGGTACATATGGAACTCTTGCGGTTTCAATTGTGTTGGGTGTGACATTCTAACCATTTATATATTGCTGCTACATCATTTGTACGCACTTTACAATCATCATTATGGAAAAAAAACGTCGAACATGCAGGACAGGGGCATAGCAAGGATGGAAAGTGTGCAGCAGCCAACCAAATCACAGACACATCCAATACAGAGAAATGCATCAAAATTGGGTCAGGATTGACTCAAACGTGGTTGACCTTTGACCTGTTACCCATCCTGACCACAGGAAAGTCTTGCAAACTTTCTTACGGAAAAAAGGTACGCGGTGTGTCTCAGCTTCCAACGCCAGGCCTAAAGCAATTTGCTTAATTTTTTAGTCGAAAAAAGCGAGCGCTATACAACGGAATATTTTTTTTATTGCATTCTTGGACAACTTTTTCTTGACCATGTTCCAAAAACAAGAACACGTTACAAATCTGTTGAAAACCTTAAAAAAAAAAAACACAATGCGTAAGCGAACCAAATAACAGTTAGTTTCCAGTAGGTCTGCCGCATTTTGATTTTTCGAGCCATTTTAAACACACTTCATTTATTTGACTTACTAATAAAATTGCATTTTTATACACGTTAGGGAACGGCCCCTGGGTACTAATTAGGTAACTTTAAAAAATTGCAGTATGTAATCGGTAAAGCCTGAATGCCAACTTTTGTAGCTGTGCGAAAAAAGTCATCATTTTATCAAATATAACGTTTTTTGCCAAAGATGCATATTTTATCCATTAGCTATTTTGCTTATTTTAGGCCAAAAATTTGGACTCTTCAAACAATTTCCATTTCACATTTTTGTTGAGCAAGACTTATTTTTGTGAAATCAAGTACAAACATAAGTCACCAAAAAAGTAACCATTAAGTGTTTAACTTTTCAGTATTTTGGGCGAAAATATATTTGTGTTTGAATTTATTATAATTTTCTCAATTGTTCACCAAATGGCATTTTAATTGCAAAAAACACCTTACTAGCCAATTGTTATATTGAATTATAGCTGCCAAGGCTGTATGGACACGGCAACACAATATACAGAATATAATCTATAAAAATCATGATGTTACTACATACAATTGTGGTGTTTTGTCCATTTTTAAGGAAAAATTACCTATTTTTGTTGATTTTTAGAGCCAAAAATATCTTTCTACCCCAAAAATAAAAAACTCCTCCGTCTACTGCATTTTGTGCAGCAAAAATATCATCTGGCCTTTTTATTGCGGCAATGTTTAAAATGTAGATCTAAAACATAAAGTTACTTATGTATCAGAATTTAATTGCTTTTGGCTTTAAAAATTTAAAAAATCCATGTTTTTTCTTTATTTTTAGCCCCAAAATAGGGTTTTTTTGCCAAAAAAACCCCCCTGCCACCAAATTTTTTGACCACAAACCATCAGTTTCAAATAAATCCTATATAATTTGCCTTTTGATAAAAGTGGTTTTGTGTTTTTGTTGTAAACCGAGGGGAGGGGTTACTCGAAAAATAAAGCACTTTTGAAAAAGCTTGACGCTCCCCTCAGAAAATGCATTATTTCTAGTACTCGCAAAATTCCTATATTTTATTGGTAGTCCAACAAACTGATGTTTCAAAGAATTTTGGTGTGGCTTGGTATGTCTGATCATTTGTAAGATACCAATGACAGTATATAAGTATACAATTTGCCAAAAAAAGTGAAATTTTTAAACTGGGATTTAAAAAAAAAATGTACATGCTGTGTATTAGTGCATTTCAGTAATTACCCCCACAAACACACCTGGGCTATTTGGGCTAGGCAAGTATCTCAGTAGACTCCCTCCCCCCGAACCATTTGTCTTATCGTCCCCTTCCTCCAACTCGTTCCCGACATGCTGCCTTTTACTCTACCTCAAAACTTCTGTAGCCACCCCCTTTTCTCCCACAGTATTCCAGTTTTGACACTTTAACCCCTCCGTTCCTTTTCCCCCTTCCTCGACTTACTCCCTACCCACGTCCGAGCCCTCTTCCTTCCTCTCTTTCCTCACCTTCTAGCCTGAATACACCTCCCCCTTTTCTATGACCTTCTGTACATCTCCCTCGTAACTTCTCCTCTCTCAATCCCTATTCCTATACGCCCTTCTTTCCTACTCTCTTCATTCTCATCTAACCGCAATCCTCTTAGTCCCTCCGCCCCCGACCTGCCTGAATCTATCCATCCTTCCACTTTGCCCTCATGCCTCCCCTCCGCCCCCCCCCCCCCTTCTTTTCCGAAAATTTGCATGTTTATACAAGTAGGGGAACGGGCCCCTGGGTACTAATAGGTAACTTAAAAAATTGCAGGATGTAATAAGGAAAGCCTGAATGCAACTTTTGTAGCTGTGAAGAAAAAAGTCATCAGTGATATCAATATAAACGTTTTGCCAAAGATGCATGTGTATCCCTTAGGCATTGTGCTTTTTTATAGGCCAAAAATGGAATCTTAACTAAATTTCATTTCACCAACTTTGTTGAGAAAGACTTATTTTTGTGAATCATTACAAAATAAGTTACCAAAAACGTAACAATTAAGGTTAATCTTTCAGTATTGGGCGAAAATATATATTGTTTGAATATTCAATTTTCTCAATTGTTCACAAAATGGCATTTTTATGGCCAAAAAACTTCTAGCCCTTGTTAGTATTGAATATAGCTGCCAAAGTCGTATGGACAATGTGCACAACAAATACAGTATAACTATAAAAACTTTTTTTTTTTTGGTATGATGTATAATACAAATGGTGGTGTTGTCCATTTTTAAGGAAAAATTTACTATTTTTGTTGGATTTTTAGTCCAAAAAAATTATTCTTTCTACCCCAAAAATAACTCCTTCTACTGCCATTTGTGCAGCAAAAATATCCATCTGGCTTTTATGCAATGTTTAAAAATGTAGATCTAAACAAAAATGTTAATTATTATCAGGAATTTAGTCTTTTGGATTTAAAATTAAAAAATATGTTTTTCTTTATTTTTAGCCCCAAAATAGGGGTTTTGGCCAAAAAAAACCCCTGCCACCAAATTTTTGACCACAACCATCAGTTTAATAAATCCTATATAATTGGCCTTTGAATAAAAGTGGTTGTGTTTGTTTGTAACGAGGGGAGGGGTAACTCGAAAATAAAGCAACCTTTTGAAGGCTTGACCTCCCTAAATGCATTAGTCTAGTACTCGCAAAATTCCTATATTTATATTGTGTAACAACAAAATGATGTTTCAAAGAATTTTGGTGTGGCTTGGTATGTCTGACAGTTGTAAAGATACAAATGAACCAGATATAAGTATACATTTGCCACAAAAAGTGAAATTTTTAAACTGGGGGATTTAAAAAAAATGTACATGGCTTGGATTAGTGCATTTCGTAAATTACCCCCACAAAATGGCTAATTTGGGCGAGCCAGATCTACATAGAACACAAAATGTATGCATCTTGCATAGGGTAATTAGGAGCATAAGAAAATGCTACAGCTTTTATTATTGACTCACTAACTTATTAAGTGACAAAAGCAGCACAATTTGGCAATAAAAATTATGGTAGGTGATTAAGGTTAGAATTGGTCAAAAAAATTATGGAAATGGGCTCCATCACTTGCCCTTTGCAAAAATATGCACACATGAAGGAATTTAAACACTCTTCACTTTGAATGTAACTACATATGAAGTTGATCCATGGCCATTTGTTTGGCTGATTTTCCATTTGTGAAGTGATGATTTTTTTAGATCAGAGAAAGGTTTTGCAGTTGTCCATTAATGTGGCACCTCAAAGTCGTGTGAAATGCACTTGATATATCAGCAACTTCTTTACTGTTGGAAAAGAGGCTTCTATGAAAACCGGATCAGTATCCGACCAAATCAGGTACAATTTTCTGTTATTTATTATGATGTGTATTTAGCCTGCACTCATTTGATATACAGTTAAATGGCTGACTCCGAGATTTCCCAAGTTTGACACCCTCAATTTTCTAAAACAATGTTTTAGGAAAATACATTCATGCTTGTCTACATATAATCACTCTGTGCAATACATGAGCTGACTCAAATCAATGCCCGTCAATGAAAATCCACAATTTTTTTTTTAAAACTCAGGTCTGGATTTTTTTGTTTTACCCAGTATATGCTATGTTATGCTATACATAAATGGTGACTGCATCAAAACGAAAAATTGATTCATTTCAACTTTGAGCATTTTACGTGACCAGCTGTAGTTCTACTGTACTATGTTTAATTAATACCAAACAAAAATAGTATTTTGAAATTGCGGAGTCCAGCCTTTAAGTAACTGACTGTCCTTATTACATGCAGGCATTTAGCCTGCAGTTCGTTTGACATAAGTAACAACTTCTTTCTCATGGAAGAACCATTCAAAAACTGTGATGGGCAGACGGAAACATGCAATTCGGTAACGCTAACAAAGACACCTTATTCCAAGTTTCAGCTAAAAAGATTGCGCTAGCCAGTTTGGATATCCGAAGCAAAATATGGAAGTTTCTGTGGATAGACACCATTTTTTTCTGACCACACTATGAATTCGAACCACCCCCCACCCTTCAAGGATAAAGCAAATGTTTATAAGGTGCAGAGGGTCAGGTTACAGAAAAATCTCCCAAAAATATGAAATTACAAGTGTCCAAATGGTTGTGACAATTAGCGATTCCTGGGTAACTGTGACCTGATGAATTCATCATGACTTGTACGGAATAAACTGCAGAATGAATTTGTCATCCACATTTGCTGGCAGTTTTTATTTGTGCAATATTTAAAGAAGATTCTTGAATTTCACTGAGTAATGAGACATGGATACAAAGGATCAGAATGTGATGAGGATGAAGTGGGGAATGATGCTGTTCATTCGAGTCACCCAAACATTGCACAATTGCAATTTGTTGTATGAGTGGAGTGGCATGCCAGTGTAATTATAACCATCATATTGCATCAGCTTGAGTAGATTTTCAGTGCAACTTTGAAAGCATAGTTTTCATTCAAAGCCACCATTGCCATGGCAACAAGTTAAGGTTTATCAAACCCATGAGGCAAGAGTTCATATGTCTCCTTCCCTACAAATTCTGCCAACGTTAACATGTGGTTTAATCATCAAGATAGCAGAATTTGTAGGGAAGGAGGACATTTGGAACTGATCTTTCCCATAACATATTATACTCAACTAAAATAAAACACTTAAAAAAAAAAAAAAAAATAGATTATGAAAAAAAAAAAAAAATGTTCCAAGCAAATTTTAGTGAATTTGAAGATGAATATGCAACAAACGTTAAGAATGCAAAAGGTTTAAGTGCATAATCGGTGATTGTCAAAATGTCAGAAAGTTATTTAAATTGATTGCACAAGGTGTAACCGATTTTAATATATGTATGTCCTTTTAAATTGAGTTACGTAGACAAGACTATACTTCTGCAATGTGTTTTAAAGATTTTTTGCATGACATTGGGCATTCCTTGTATGTTCTGACAATGTACGCAAGGTTGCTTTTTGATATTGCTTTTTTATATTTATCAATTGAAATTGTGAATGACTATGGGGAATCCTGCAGGAAGGACTGAAAGAGAAAAAGGTTACTTAAGTTAGCTCAAAATTTAAGTATTTTGGTATCAGAGTGTCATCTGTTTTCTAATTTCCGTAAAGTGTTTAATCTCTGGAAACCGTTTATTTGCTATTGTATACAGGTTGTCCCAGACTTGAATGTGAATGCTTATATCATTCGACCAGAAGGTTTGGATCAAGTGAAAAGCATGGTGACTTAAAAAGAGATGAGAATGACGTCAGTACAACTACCACTACTACTGACCTGACAGACCAGCTTGTTGAGCTTATCACACCAATAAGGGCACACATGTCTTCCAACATCAAACGAAGAACAAATGGAACAATAAGAAAATGGAATCAGTGGTGATTCATCTCCAATATGATGTCAGTAATGAGAATGAATGGCGGAAATTATCCAGGTAGTTATGATAAGATAAAATAATATATTGGTTGTATTGTTCATTAGAGCTGGCCAAAATATATAGCACGGGAGCTGCAGACATTTGTAATGCATCTTGAGTACAGAAGGTTTGAGTGATTAAAATTCCATGGCTGCATTCGCAATAAGCCTCTACAGAGAATCCTGATTCGACCTAAAAGCGATTATTGGTTAAAATCATCGGCGCATATATAATGAAAATATCCCTAAATAAAACGACCAGATGGTTTTCATGGCATTGGAGTATTCCTTGCGAAAAAATCCAGATTTATTCCGACCAATGTACACAACTGTACAACGATCAGGGAAGCTACCATGTTTATTCCGTGTGGGTATATTTACAACGCCGCATGCAATACCGAAAACAGAAAGCCAGCGAAAAATCCCATCCCATACGCGCATAATCAGCGCAAGTTGCCACAAAGCCTTCATCCTTTTGAACCTTCGTGAGCGCAAAAGGATAGAAGCGGAAGTTCGTTTAGAATTTTTTAGGCAGAAAACTACATTTTTAAAACCTCAGTGAATGAGAAAAATGTTAAGAGGGTGTTTACATATCATTTTGTGATTAACAAAGGTTTTAGTTGGCCTAAAACTAACAATCCATGAAAACTGTGGGCATTGAAAAGGGGTCGCGTATATTAGTTTTATCGCAGTCTCACGTAACCACTATTCTATACAATGGATGGCTGAAACAACAGTAATTGTAATTAATGAATGGAGCAACGGGCGGGCATCTGGTCTTACCGAAGCACAAATACCATTCAAGAGGACAAATGTTTTAATCAGAAGTTGTATCCCGGGTTGCACGTTTTAGAGACATGCATCCCATACGCGCAAATACCATGAGCTCACTGAATTGACTTGATTTGTAGTCTGTTATGTCGCTTATCCACATTTCAATGGGAACAATTTTTATATTAAATGACCGGCTCTTAACCACCTGCTTGGCTCTTTTTGGATGACCAAATGGCCATCGGGTTCAATTACGAAGCCCAGGTTTCCAATCCATTGTATAGAGATCAGTGTTCGAAACCCTATAATGCGCGGTTCAGCAATCTACCTACCTTTCAATGTACCGAGTAGCGCTTCTTTGTATGATATAGAAGTTTCTTATTTTATTTTAAAAACTATATTTTCAAGAATCCCAGGCTCATTTTTATAAAAATTAGGCACAAAGTATGCCATTTTTGATTAAATTTATATATTTTAAGGAAACGGTAATTTAAAGCTGTGTTTTTAATTCCAGGTAAAATAAAACGCGATAGTCTTTCATACAGGCAGAACTTGACTAACCACCGATAATCTTTCAATTGTGTGCAGGATCTAAAACATGGCTTGTGGCAAAACGATAGCGTAAATAAACGTGGCGGCTTCTTAAATCGTCTATGCTTCGAAGGTTAAGCGTGGGACAAGATGTTTTCTTCGCAAGGAATACTCCAATGATAATGCAAACCATCTGGTACGTCATATTAGGGATATTTCATTAATGGTCGATAGATTTATACATAATTCCTTTAAAATATGTCAGGTCTTGAGAAAAGCTACTATTTTTTCTTATTTAACCTGTGAAATCTTCAGGCTAACGGGAGACGTAATTGGTTTGGGATGTTATGAGTAAAAACATGCCCCAATTTGGTCGACCGATATTAATTTTACAGAGTACCCATGGGCGTATAAACATTGCACTTAACCTCAACATCAAATGGATGAAAGATCGCATGCAAAACCTTACAGATGGGAGTTTTGGGGTGAAGGGGACCTTCTAGTAAGATGAAAATTTTTATATTGTTAAACCGGGCATCCCCTTAGCTATTTTATCATTATTTTATTGTTGTTGTTATTATGTTTGGATGTTGTGAGTGAAAATATGGCCCATTTGGTGAACCAATTTTTTTTTTTACAGCGGACTCTATGGGGGTCACAAAAGAAGTTTTTAGTTTATCATCGAGTATTGGATAATTGAACTTAATAGCGCACAACTTTAGTGTAAATGTGTGGGTATTGGAGTTTGTCTTTTAGCCAATAGGTATGTTAGATTTCAAGGGCTTCTGCATCGCTCGATAGTTTATGTTAGATCGCCAACCGTTCTATAGCTAAATCCCACCTGTCTGTTTTGGTGCCTCAACCCCCCCCCGCGCTATCTAATTTCCGATTGCGCCGTCGCCCGGCGATTCAACCTCTTTTTTACTCACCCCCCCACTCCACGCCTAATGTACTGCTGTGTTGAGGATCTTCACTTGGAGCAAAAGACCCTCCAAGATCAATTGACCCCCCCCAGGCCATGCCGTCTGACTTCAATCCACAGTTATCGGCGCTGGGCCGAGCTTTGGGCAAAACTTTGCACCAACATGCAAGGCGCAGTGCTGGAATGGCCGCCATCCATGAGCTCTCCCAGAGCTGACGCCCTTGTAGGTAGATCTTCTTTGTCATTATACCAGGGGAACAAGCTACCCTCCTCATCAGATCCCTTACACCTCCGATGGGGGAGTCGGTTTAGCCGCCGACGAAGCGGCCCCTGGGACAGGTAGTACTGGTTACCGGATACCCAGTAGCAGTCTCAAAAGAAAACCGGACCTGTCAACGATAAGAAAACCCATAATAAAAGTCCCCTTTAAAATATTTGAAATTGTTAACAGCTTGAAGGGGACCTGAACATATTTTAGATGATTTCCAGTCATGTTGAAAACTATGCCAGGGTATGTGTCTAACCAGGAGGATTACAAAAAGGTATTAAAAATTTGTATTTTGTAAAGTTAAGTAGATACAACACTTACGATCATCCAATATTACACATCCAGTAGCTTGCAAACTATCTTCAAATCATGCTATTTTATTAGCTGCACCCACCTCGCAATGTTTTTTGGCCCACAACAAGGTTGTGGAGGGCGCCTATTGTGATAATGGCAGATGGATGCCCTGGAGATTGTCTGGTCGTGGTGGAAGAACTGGGGGGGTAGGGCAGGTCTTGCCTTCTTTTTAAAATTGGAGGACCTGCCCCCCCACTTTTGAAACCAATTAATCAAGAACATTGTAATGATGTCATGTGCTCTATACTGTTTGTATGGTTGAATATAATGAGCTCGATCATTGTCATTTTGGATATTGAAGAAAATCCATTAATCATTTCTTTACAGACTAATCCGTTATTTAGTCAAGCGTGAATTTAAACATGGCACCAGTAATAGAACATTGGTAATATGTTCAGTTCTTGTATGACCTTTATGCACAGGTTAGATATAAATGAGGCTCATTTACATATTTCAATAAAAATGTGCTTAAACACAGTTGTGGGGCATTGTTATCATGCATGATTAATTCTACAGTCAATCATTATTCAATACTGCACAGTACCAATTTAACAAGTTGATACCACACATTAAAGGTCCATGGCCCGATGTTATTTTAAGGTAATAGGCCTCGTCACCAAAAAGCCCAGATTTTACCGGAAGTGATCATATTTTGGTATCAGAGAAGGAAAGCTACTACTTTTACATATACCCTATGAAATCTTAGTGCCAAATAATGTTTGTGGTTGAAGTCCATGAGCAAAAAAGGTGCCCATTTTGGTCTCGACCAAGCTTCATTTTACAAAGTACTCTATGAGACTTACAAAATCATGTTTTTAAGCTCTCGCTCAAAAACGGATTGAAAATATGGTTGCGAAACTTACAGATGGGGGTTTTGGAGTGAAGGCCAATTTATCAAGATGAAAATTCATCGCCTTAAATCGGCCCTGTACAGGGTGATATTACAGTAGCATCATATTAACATGTAGGATAAGGACCAGCGTGGCATTGCTACCTTTTCTGTATTTTCGGCATATCAAATGAAAACAAAACAAATAATAAGTACTTATTCAGTGTCAAAGGTTTCGGTGTCTGACTTTCCCCCTTTAGTGCTTAATGGCTACTTGTCATCACTTATCCCTGAAGGAATTTCTCATACTAAGAAAATGTTGTGTTTATGTGATTGATGTCAGTGGGTCAATGACTGGAACAAAATTGAGCAAAACAACGGAAGCCATGTTGACAATATTAGATCCGCTGAGAGAACGGTGACCAGCCTTTAACACGTCATATTTGAATCAATATCAGCACTGGGCAGGAAAAACCCAAAAATAAAAAATGGACTGTTGTTGTCAGACCATATTGCATGGCAAAGACTTATATAAAAGAATTCAAGCAGATGGCTGTAAGTAATGAAAGAGTCTGAGTTGTTGTAATGTGTCCTCTTCTGGATTGCTAGATTATTAAATAAATGATGCTATTGGCCGTTCCCTCAACCAATCAAACAAGAATTATGCAGTTCATTGCATGCTTAGTATTGATGCAAATTTTCACAGTAAATTGTGAGCACACCGTTCAAAACTAAAGAGAAAGGAAAAGACTCCAAAGGTTTAGAAGGAATGTCCCAATTGTTTTAAATCAGGAAGATTGTTAAATGTTACATTATACAGGTTTCCATAAAAATATCATTTTAACAGTAGTAAACAATGTCCAGCCACCTAGCAATGATGAGAAAACCCTCGGGTACATTCGTTACGCACCAATATGTTACATACATGCAGCTGAGCTCGTGCCTAAACACCGTGATAATAAAGTCGTATTACCAACACCAGCTTTTGTCTGATGATAATACTGTATTAAGGTATATTAGAGATAAGTCACATGAGAATGTGATTTCATCAAGAACGGCCAGGATTTAGAAAAAGGCCGGCCAGATACATTACACCAGATATGTTACTTAAGTGTTAACGTATAGGCTATCGGATATTGTTTAGACCACCCATGCATTGTTCTGTGTTCTGAATTTTTTAAGGGATTAGCAGCGAAAATGACGAGGAAGAGATTCGAAAAAAATGTGGAAATGATTTTTTAAACTTGTAAAATCAGGGATAAGTGTGCAGTTAGTCGGCAGGTCACCCCAATTACTATTGTTACACTTAAAAAAATGTTGTTTGGACAGGGTCATTTACACGGGCTTTCACAATACAATAGGCAAAGACCCCTCTTTTGGGGGGGCCACCATTGTCCAATTCCGGTACAAAGCCTGCACACGTTTGGCAGTTCATTCCATCGATGGAAACCAGGCCCACGTTATAGCATACGAGATTAATACTTTATGATGCTAGTAAATGTAAGGTTATACATTTCTGTGGGTCTTCCGCTTTCTCAAAAGGAGATAGAGTACCACAGACTTTTTTGTAGCACACAATTCCATTAATGATTTGGATGCTTTAAATTTTGTGGGATTTCTGTAACTTCAGAGATCATGCTTTTTCAAAACTTTAAAAGTAGTCGCCTTTTAAATCGTTGTTTTAACCCCCAAACACCCTTTCACGGCATATTAGACCTACTTAGATATTCTAGTGACATTCCGCAATCATTAATACATGGTTTAATAATGAATTCAGGCATTTGGACCTCAAATCAGGACATTTTCCAGAGACGTTTTCGACCAGCTATTGGATGGTCACAGCGATTGTATTGTATTATCGTGTACAAGAAAATAATGCATGTTGCCGTGACCTCCTGAATGACGTTGTGCACAATTCCATATTAAATGCTTTAATGTAGAAATAAACCACAATAGTGAAAAAAAATGAAGTATTCAAGGAAATTTGTCTTACTGTCTCCTGCAAAAAAAAAATTCAGCGACGGATTTCAAACTAAACAGCGTGATTGTGGTTTTGCACCAGTAAAGGAATAACAAAGATCAACAATGTTTGTGTTTGAGGTTAACTGTGTTGATCATGGTGCACCAATCTCACAGTGCAAAATCTGTGATATTCACCGGGGAAGGAAAGGCTTTTGATCTCAAGTCGGAATTTTGATACGCACGGATTAGAATTCCGAATCAAAATAAAAAGTTCTGCTCTGTCTTTAATACCACAGATTTCAAGCCCAACCACTTGCAGGAAATGTTCGCATATCCATGCCAGTAACAAACATATAAAAAATAGGAACTTTTGATGATTTTTCAAGTTTCGGCAGATTAGTAAATCACTGTAATCCCTTTAAGTTTACAATTTTCAATGATTTTCAGGAAATAATTATGTCAATATGGGGGAGCCAAAAGTTAAACCTTTTTTTGGGTCTATACCTGTGTTTAATCCTTAGAACCATATGAACATGCAGTACACCTTTTAATCCTGTATGAAACGTTACAAAAATTTGACCAGTGTATTTACCCCTTCCATATCTCAAATACTCAAGGGTGCAAAAGCTGCATCATCAAGATTTTCAATTAGCAGGTCAAACTATCAAAACATTTCGTTCAGACTCTTGCAAGGTCATATGCAAGGTATGTGCTTCTACTGCTGGACAGCTTTACATAATTTTCAATGTGTTTTATTACAGCAACTAATTTTTATGGTGGAATTGAGCGTGCTGTGTCTTTGTTAGACAATTTCCATGATTCAACAGATGGTCTTTACATGGACACAACACTGTCAATGGTGATAATACTATCTGATGGTCAACCTACTGAAGGAACAACCGATTTAAATCAGATTATCAAATTCACAAGAGAGATCATTGACAACCGTTACTCACTGTTTACCTTGGGATTTGGTGATGATGTTGATGATGTCTTCCTGGAGAAACTTGCAGGGCAGAACAAAGGAGTGTATCGTAAGATTTTTGTTGATACTGACTCTAGCGAGCAATTGGCTGGATTTTTTGATGAAGTTGCCACTCCGTTAATGATCAATGTCGAATTTCAGTATTCTTCTGAAGGTATTAATAGCAGTAGCATAACACAGGTTGCTTTTCCCAGTTACTTTGAAGGATCAGAACTGGTAGTTGCTGGTCAACTCTTAGATGGTATCAATGAAGTCACTGCAAATGTTCTGGGAGCCACTAGTGATAGTGGTGTTATAGAGATAATGGCAGTTGGGAGTGTACAGGTATGTTAAATAACTAATAGTAGATGAAAAATAAAAGATAAGGTAACCAAAAGAATAAAACAAAGATTCATGTGTCTCCTACTAACCACACATTAATTTATCATTTCAATCACACTTTCAGAATGTTGATACTTAATCCACATGCTGTCAAGGATTTTACAAAGCGGCTCTGGGCATATCTTACTATCAAAGACCTTCTAAGGAAACAGATCATATCAGATGATGTGAAGGAAAAGGAAGCACTTGAAAAAAGAGCACTTGAACTTTCTCTGAAGAATCATTTTGTCACTCCGCTCACATCATTGGTTGTCGTAAAGCCTGATGATAACCCTGGCAATGATAATGTAACCAGAGAAGCAGCAAATGAAGTGTCGTCTGATGTATGCGACCAGGACGTGCTATACCGTTCTTCATCGTCAACAAACTTGAAATCGTTTATTGGTATGGCTAACATTCGAATGGCCCTTGGAAAGCCCTCCCCTAATTTCCTTTTCTTACTTTTTCTACTACTGTTATTGTTACCAATAAGCTGTGTAGCAGTTTACATAAAAAAGAAGCAAAGTGATAAGATGGGGAAGATGACAAAGAGGAAGAATGGAACATCTCCAACAACAACAAATTCACCACATACAATGTGAATTGGCAAACTCAGAGGAGGACAAGTTGAATGGTCATGCAGGATAGAGATCTGATTAACAAAAATGAAAAAAAAAACAACTTGAAGACAACCCAAAGATATGAAATTTAAACTACTAAGTTCGTATAATCGTATATGTTAAACTATAATCGTATATGTTAAATATACAGTTCTGATGCTATCCGCTAGGAAAGCGAAGGACACCTTTCGAACCTAACACCTATAGATGATATCTATCGCTCTTCTACCGACCCTGCTTGATAGCTCAGTTTTTTTTTTTTTTTTTTTTTAATGATAATGTAACCAGAGAAGCAGAAAATGAAGTGTCGTGTGATGTATGCGACCCGGACGTGCTATACCGTTCTTCATCGTCAACAAACTTGAAATCGTTATTGGTAGGGCTAACATTCGAATGGCCCTTGGAAAGCCCTCCCTAATTCCTGTTCTTACTTTTTCTACTGTTATTGTTACCAATAAGCTGTTTTTTTGGTAGCAGTTTACATAAAAAAGAAGCAAAGTGATAAGATGGGGAAGAAGATTGACAAAGGAGGAAGAATGGAAAATTCTCAACAACAACAAAATTCCCCACATACAATGTGAATTGGCAAACTCAGAGGAGGACAAGTTGAATGGTCATGGCAGGTCATAGAGATAGATTAACAAAAAGAAAAAAAAAAAACAACTTGAAGACAACCCAAAGATATGTTCTTTGTAATCATGTCCAAGTAGGAATCAAACATTTATTCTTCATGTTTAAACAATTATTCCTTTTGACATGGGAAACAAACAAATGATCAATTATGTGATGTAATCCACTGAAATGTTAAATGCTGTACAAAGTGAAAACTCTATTATATTAAGATATAAAGAGGTATCTGAATAGATAACAAATGCAATCATGTGAGAGACAAACATATTTTATATGTGGTGGATTTCACAGATTTTAACACATCATAGACTCATCAGGCAGATGTGTTGTAAGTTATTATAATCTCTTATGATGCATTTAACTTAAGGAGGGTGGTGACCCGATCGACAACCTCGCCCCCACTTAACTCCATCAAAATGGAGATTTTGTTATCAGAAGAAAGTTCATTTCTCATTACCCCAGTGAAATGGTATGGCCCCAGAAATGGTTGCTTTTGATGTTATGAACAAAAACATCTCCAAAATGTGATCGACCACATTTAAACACACACTATCCTATAGCCTGTTTTGGGCCAGATATAGCATAGCTTTAATTGGGCATATAGCTGATTGTGTCTTTCTTTTTGTCTTGCCATTCAACTTGCACTTTAGGAACCTAATTTGTGGTGATCACTAGTCCAGAATGGCAAAAAAATAATTTATCCTTTCCCTGTGTGACACCAATGGACCCCACTGAAACTTTCCAGTAGAGTTAATGGCGATAATTTAGTTCATTGTATAGCCCAATTAGTTTTAATTGTTTCATGCATCTCTCTGGGATAAATCGTTTTTGAGAATCTTGAATAGCTGCTATGACTATTTAAAATGCCCTTTGGAGATGAACTTATTTTTGAGGTATAACTGGAATTTTAAAAATAACACTTGAGAATAACATAAGATAAGAACATAAGAAAATATAGAATTTCAATTCGCAAAGTACGTTTTTTGACAAGTAACTTTCTAACGGAAGCATGATTTTTGTCAAACATAAAGCAATAGAACAGCCAGTAAATTTTTCCTCGATTTCAATTTTAGTTTTTATTTTTAACCTTCTGAAAGCTTATATTTCCACCTTAACACATTTTCCATCTTTGTTCTGATTGGCTCACAGGTAAACCTTAAGTAAAAGGCATGGCCATTTTCATGATTATCATTTTGAAGGAGTCCAAGTGTTGAAAAACAGATCCGAAACATGCTAATCATAAAATCGGATGATGTACGCTCCAAAATTTATTGGTCTCGCTATTAGTTTTAAATATTTTTTGCAACTTGTAAGCTCTTCGGACCATTAAATTTGGGCTTAAAATTCGAAGGGAAGGGAATCATCCAATTTTATTAAACCTTGTAGTTGGTTGGTTTCGGGCACAAACTTGCAAGTAGAATGCTGTCTGTCATCGAACAATATGCTATAAAGTACTCTTATTGTAGTCTATATAAGTACTTCAGTATAGTAGTAGGTAGTAGTAGTGTAGTAGTGCAGTATCAGCAGCAGCACAGCATCAGCAGTGGCGGCAGCAGCACTGGTTGGCAGCAGCACGGTAGTAGCAATATGAGTAAGCAGCAGCAGTAGTATACAGCATGTAGTAAATCTATTTGTCATATTTTTTTTTTGGATTAACCAACTAAAACCTTGGCAGTCCCTGCTTTATATTCTTTCGAATATTTAGTCTTGGCCATGTCTTCCCGGCTTTGAGTGTTTATTTTTCTTCTTTACTGGAATTGTTTAATTCTGAATATGATTAAGCCAAAATGATGGTGTCATTTTTTTTTTTCAAGAATGTGTTCACCATTTTGCATGCAAATAAGTATGAGGCATATTCAAAATTAAAATCAACCACTACCAAACAAATCAACCCTTTTCTTCCTTTTATTTTTCTATAAGACAGTCAAGCTGTTAAGGCATGAAAACATTCAACATTTTCAGCAATATTTCAAGATGGCTCCCAAAATATGAAATGTGGTTATAGCGGGCAAATAATTCTTAATACGTGGAAAAAAAAACAGATATGTTTCGGGCCATCATAACTGCTTCTAAAGCATTTCTTGCTTCAGAATCCAGTTGGCGGCCAAAATGTTTCCAAGTTCAACCAAAATTGCAAACTTGTGAATAAATTCACAGTTTTGAGTACATATAATTGTGTGGAATAAGCCACATAATTTTTTAAAGGTTTGTTAAACTCCTTGTGCAAAGCATAATTTCCTTAATTCCATATGTCACTGTTTCCAAGATAGACCAATATTTAAAATTAAAAAAAAAAAAAAAAAAAAAAAGTTGTAATGGTGTCCAAGAAATATATCCAACCCTTTCAATTAAACTTCTGGTACTCAGCCTTTTCTGATTTTTTAATGACGTCATATTAAATTGCAGAAATAATCTATATACTGGCAAAAATTAGCACCCTCAATTTTCAATTTTTGATAAATGGCTATGATATTGGAATCCATACAAATTAATAAAATAAACACAAAAGGCCCACGAGAACCTTACATATGGCCCAGACTAGCGTAAGCACAGCATCCAAAAAAAACCAAAACAAACAATCCAACAAACCCACAAATTTAGATTCGAATATACTTACACAGGTGTTTTGATGAAGGGACCCTACTACAATGGTCTTGCAAAAAGTTATAACTCAATTAGCGTCATCTTGGGTCAATGGTCCTTTTATTTAACTTTTGTGTTTAGCTGTTACGGTGAAATCTGAATTTTTATAGAGCTTCAAAAGGATTGTGTGTGCTTCTGTAAGTTCTGCGGTGTGTTAGAACAAAGAAATTGGTAAATTTTATTAAAAGTGACCAAGGTCCACCAGAATTTTGGTGAAAATGCTACAAATCTGAAGAAATAAATGTTTGCCGATTTCTGTGTAGAAATCTGCAAAAATCCAGATTTTTAAAAACGTACACTTCTTCCTGGGAGTAATTTTTGTTGCTGTATACTGTTAAAGGTGCAATACGAGAGATTTCCATATCAGGTGTCCCTAAAAAAAATAAAAGTACTGATTTTGCCCTGATGTAAAGTCTTTCCTTTCAAATATCCCCATGGAAGGATTACCTGAGAAATGTTTCTTTGTTAGCAAAAATTGTAGACTTTCTAATTTCGTAGAGCAAATAACAAAAATTCAGCCTAGGTTTAGTTGAATTTTAAGCATGTCACAATCACCCTTTTCCTCTCTTTTTGAACTTTGTCTGTAACAAATACACGGTAATTTGAGTGTCTAAATTGATTACTATTATGACACGATTATTTGCTGTGCATCAACATCTCTTGTTGCCCAAAACCTTTAGTATTTTCAAATCGGTATGTTGGATTTGTTTCTGACCTGGTCCCCCCTTTGAAATGTTTTCTCTCTCATTTGTCCTTCCAGTTCTTTGATGGATGGCAAATGTAACCAATATGCTTGGATGATTGCAATTTGAGATCAAAAGGTCATTTTGGGATCATTGTTTTAAAAAAAATACGAATTTCGAAGAGAAATGTTATAAAATGTTTTTTTAATGTTGATGTGATTTTTTTTTGTAATTTAGCAGTAATGTATACTTTTTGTAACATTCTTTTGTTTAGTATTGATATTGTTTGTGTTACAGTTTTTTGGTTTTTTGTAAGTAATATAGATGTAAATTTATCTGATTATATAATTTTGCTATAACTTTCAAAATTTGCACATTAATTTTTTTGTAGGTTAACATGTGTATACCTGCTATTTTGTAGTCTTTGATTTTTTGTTTTAGTTTTGATATTGTTTTGTTTACTTTGTACAATTTGCAATTTTTTTACATTTTATTTGTAATTTATTGTTTTTTTTTTTTTTTTTTTTTTTTTTTTTTTTTTTTTTTTTTTTAAAAGATTGGTATTCATGATTATGTAATTAAATTCCAATCAATCTGAAAATGTTTGATTATCAGGTTAAAGTGGTGGCCCAATTCGACAACCTCGTCCCCCCCCCCCTCTTTACTCCACAAAAGTGAGATTTTTGGAATCCAGAAGGAAGGTCATATTTTCCTCATTATCCCAGTGAATTTTAGGCCAGTAATGTTTCTTTTGATTTTCTGAATGCAAATGTCTCCAAATGTGTATACTAACATTCCAAATTAACATCCTGTCCTTTGGGCCACTCTAGAGCACATTTTGCTTCTATTATCCAAATGCCTGGACCTGGTGTGGGGGGGGGGTGTGGAAGCACCTCTAATAACCGAAATAGCTGATTTGCATGTTTGGCATGAACGCCCGGGGGCGCGCCCCGAAAGCCTCCCTCCAAGATATACCCACTGCAATGGAATGTCCCCAAAAAGATCGGAGTAGATCATATCTCTTTCCTGGGACCTTTAAGTTACATGAACTTTAATTTATAAGGTGGTGGTTACATCTGGCCCAATACGAATTGTGGTCACTTCCTTTACTCCGCCTAATCTTATTTTATTATATTATAGATAATTTGTATAGCTGTACTGATATAGATGTAAAAAATAAAGAATTTTGGAGTGTAAATCTGTGTTAATATACGTCAAAATTGTCCTAAAAATAATATATATATTAAAAGTTTTACTGAAAAAAAGACACCAAATACAAGTGTGAACCTGTAGAAAAGTGGTGAAACTTGGCCATGGGTAAAAATTAAAAATTGAATTGTTTCCAGATATTGACCTGCAGAATTTTGTTAAAACTGTTTTCTTTTGTCACACAGTTTTAACAGAAATTGTATAGAGATTCTTTGTTTACTGTTGAACCTTGAATAGACCCTATAGCCACAATCACTTTTGCATCCTTATCAGATTTCCTTTTCGTCACCTTTCGGATTAGCGGACCATGCGGCCGTGAAGGGTAAGTCCATTCCACGTTTTCTGGAGACTTTCAAATCTCAAGAAACACATGCATGTTGGATATTTGCCAGCGTATGGGTCACATTTGAAAAGCACAAGTACTTTGAGGAATACTACGGGACTAACACCTTTTGTTATGGTTCGGCTTATTGGGTGAAAGACCTCTATACCAGAAAAAAGAAAAAAAAAAAAAAAAAAAAACAGTCACATTTTGTATTCTTATATTAATACCAAATATCAACGATTGGGGCACCATTATATTTTCGGCTCCTGTACCATTAAGTTAAAAATTGATACCATTTTGTGTCGGCTGCCTTAGGCCAGAAGACACATACGGGGATCACTTTTTTCCCTCGTGTCGCCTGCCGTAAAGGGGATGGCCCAATGTAAGAATAGGAGGTTTTCATCTTGATAGATTGTCTTCATCTCCAAACCCCCTATGCTGTAAAGTTTCGCGCCGATATTTCATCTGTTTTCATTATGTGAGAGCCTAAAACGTGTTTTTGGTAAGCCCCATAGAGTACTTACTTGTGTAAAATTAATATTTGGTCGACCAAAAGGGGGTACATTTTCGCTCATAACTTTTCAAACAACCAAACATCCTTTGGCATTAAGATTGCACAGGGTAAAGGAGAAAAATAGTACTTTCTTCTGATATACAAAGGTTGACCAACGTTTCCCGGTAAAAATCTGGGGCTTCTGGGGACGAGGCCCATGGCCTTAAGCAGGAATAGCACATAGGAATCCACTATCACTTTTGTCCACTGTTTTGTCTGTTTGTTTCTGGGGTTTGTTGTGTCAAAGGGTTAGCATTTTTTGCCTGTATTTCTGCATACTCCATTTTCAATTGATTTAAACCAAACTTGAGTCCAAGGTGCAATTTGTATCACTCCTCATTTTTGATGAGGGTCAAAGTCACCTACCAAAGGTCAAAGGTCATGTTGAGAGTCAAGATGTCGCAAGGGAACCACAACTGGGTTTATGTGGGATTAAACATTAACCCGCAGTTCTATTATGAATGTCGAAAGTCCAAGTCATATGAGGCCTATCATCTCGCGCAAACCGACAGACGGCAGGGCGACATAGCTATCCGAGGACTGCAAGGTCTATATAGCAAAGGGAAACAGCCACGCAAATATTATGACTAATTGAAACATACAACCGGTAAGTGATTTGGAGGGTTGTAGGCATACAACAGGTACCATGATATCTTGCACAGTAAGTGGATATCACTGATTCTATAAAATGGAATTGGCTACACAACAGTACTTGTATATATAGAATGGAGCAATCGGCGGACATCTTGGTCTACCGAACACAATAGCATTCCAAGATACAAACCTGTTTTAACAAAGTCGTATCTCGGTTGCATGTTTGAGAGACATGGCAATCCCATACGCACAATTCACTGAATTGGCTTGATTCTTGTAGTCTGTTTATGTCGCTTACAAAAAACATTTCAATGGGAAACCAATTTTGTATAAATACGCGGCTCTTAACCACTGCTGGGCTCTTTTTGGATGACCATATGGCCCGTCAGTGCCCCTCAACTACGAAGCCCAGGGTCGCAATCCCTTGTAGAGATCAGTGGTGGAATAATTGATTGTACAGTATTTCTATTTTCTCTATTTTAAAAAACAAAATTTTGCACATGAATGTGTTTGAAAATTTATACAACAGAAAACAATAGATACCTAGAGTGAGAAGTGATTTGCCTTTAGAACTTTACTCATACTCCATTGCACACATTATTCGCACCCTAAAGTTTGTCGGTGTGCAGGGGATATTACAGACTGTCCAAAAATATACAATCAAAGATCACTTTCGCAAAAATTTAAGGATCCATTCAAACGTGATTTAAACTGATTCTTCCGGAATCAATTTTCTCATATAAGCTTTCTTGAGATTTATTAGTTGGTAATATAATTACCATACCACACTCACCCTTCAATGTTCTTTAGTGGGCAGGGGATTTATCGACTGCGTCCTCATAACATCAGATTATTTTTTTAGCAGATGTAAATGGATTCTTCAGGAATCTCCCATGAATATTCCCATTCCATGAAATGGTTAGTTGGTATCTCTTCAAAAGTTTGTTAAATTGCCATAAATTACATGTATCATTGAAAATTGAATTCCAATAGTCTTGTTGTTCTTGTTTTTGTCTCTCTGAGGCCTCAACACCAACCATCCTTTCTTCAACACTGTTTTTTTTCATAATGTTCCTGCTCTTTGTGACATCTTGAGCAGTATGGAGGGGGGATTGGCCCTCCCAACAGAACTTGTCCCCTCATTGGAACGGTTTGCTAATATGAATGTCATACTCAAAAAATGTACCTCCGAGTTGGGACTCATTGTTTGGTCACGTGAAATTCTGGTTGGTAATCTACAATGGGAAGTGGAATTGAGTTTAGACCTTATAATGAATCCCCGCCGAACGAGGTTCGCACGGGGACTAAGTAAACGAGCAAGCTCTGTTAGTTCCGTCCTGATAAAAATGTTAACCCACGTTGTGTGCGATTGGTGAAAGAAGCCGGGTTGATGAGTTCTCACCCTGATTAATTTTTGGGTGTAAAATATGTTAAATTAATCTAATAGCAGGAGAATTTACGTAAATTTTCCTGCAAGACCCTATAGCCACAATCACATCTTGCATTCTCTTATAGAGGTCTTCCACCTTTCGGATTAGCGGCCATCTTGCCGGGAATGGTAAAGTCCATTCCAAGTTTCTGGAGACTTTCTAAATCTAAAGAACGACATGCATGTTGGATATGTATGCACAGAAGTATGGGTCACACTTTGAAAAGCACAAGTACTTTGAGGAATACTACGGGAACTAACACCTTTTGTTATAGGTTATGCATGAGTGAGGTGAAAGACCTCTATAGCCACAGTCACATTTTGTATTCTTATATGCAACAAATATCAAAGATGGTGCAATCAGTATATTTTCGGCTCCTGTACCATTAAGTGAAGAAATTGATACCATTTTTGTGTCGTCTGCCTTAAGGCAACAAGACACATAGGGATCACTTTGTCCTCGTGTCGCCTGCCGTAAAGGGGGATGGCCCGATTTAAGAATATGAAGTTTTCATCTTGATAGATTGGTCTTCATCTCCAAACCCCATCTGTAAAGTTTTGCGCCGATATTTCAATCTGTTTTCATGTGAGAGCTAAAAACGTGTTTTTGTAAGCCCATAGAGTACTGTGTAAAATTAATATTGGTCGACCAAAATGGGGTACATTTTCGCTCATAACTTTCAAACCAAACATCCTTTGGCATTAAGATTTCACATGGTAAATGAGAAAAATAGTAGCTTTCTTCTGATACCAAAATGTTGACCACTTCCGGTAAAATCTGGGGCTTCTGGGGACGAGGCCATGGACCTTAAGGCAGGAAGACACATAGGGATCACTTAGTCCACTGTTGTCTGTTGTTGTCTGGGGTTGTTGTGTAAAAGGGTTAGCATTTGCCTGTAGTATCTGCATACTTCAATTGATTTAAACCAAACTTGAGTCATAGGTGCAATTTGGGATCCCTCATTTATTGATGAGGTCAAAGGTCACATACCAAGGTCAAAGGTCATGTGAGGTCAAGATGTCCAATTGGAACCAAACTTGGTTTATGGAGATTACATGTAAACCCTCATTTGTTTATGAGGTTGAAGGTACAGGTCATATGAGGCCTATCATTCACAAACCGCGACGGCAGGCGACACTAGCGATCCAAGGACCGCAATGTATTATAACAAAGGGATAAATCTAAAATATTATGACTATTGAACTACAACCGTAGTAGTTTGGAGGGTATGTAGGATACAAACAGGTACCCTGATATTGCACAGTAAGTGGATATCACTGATATCTATAAAATGGATTGGCTACACAACAGTAATTGTATATTATATGAATGGAGCAACGGGCGGACATCTTGGTCTACCGAACACAATAGCATTCCAGAGACACCTGTTTAACAGAAGTCGTATCCCGGGTGCATGTTTAGAGACATGCAATCCCATACGCACAAATACAATGAGCTCACTGAATTGGCTTGATTCTGTAGTCTGTTATGTCGCTTATCCACATTTCAATGGGAACAAATTTTGTATAAATGACCGGCTCTTAACCACCTGCTTGGGCTCTTTTTGGATGACCAATATGGCCGTCAGTGCCTCAATTACGAAGCCCAGGTTTCCAATCCATTTTATAGAGATCAGTGGTGGATATAAAGTGATTGACAGTATTTCTATTTTCTACAAGCAGTGACTTGTGGTTTACCCTGCATTATGTGATGTGGCACACAGAAAACAATAGATAACCTAGAGTGAGAAGTGTATTTTGCCTTTAGAAATGTACTCAGTACTGTCCATTGCACACATTATTCGCACCTAAGTTGTCGGTGTGGCAGGGGATATACAGACTGTCCAAAAAATATACAATCAAAGATCAACTTTAGCAGAAAATTAAGCCCATTCAAAGTGATTGTAAACTGATTCTTCAGGAATCAATTTCTCATATAAGCTTTCTTGAGATTTATAGTTGGTAATATAATTACCACACATTCACACTTCAAATGTCTTTAGTGTGGCAGGGGATTTATAGACTGTCCATAAAATATACAATCAGATTATTTTTTTAGCAGATGTAAATGGATTCTTCAGGAATATCCCATGAAATATCCCATTCCATGAAATTTTTAGTTGGTGATCTAATTCATAAGTTTGTTATAATTGCCAATAAAATACATGTAGCATTGAAAATTTGAATTCCAAATAGTCTTGTTGTCTCTGAGGCCTTCAAACACCAACCATCCTTTTCTTCAACACTTTTTTTTATAATGTTCCTCTCTTTGTGACATCTTGAAGGCAGTAGGGGGGATTGGCCCTCCCCAACAGAACTTTGTCCCCTCATTTTGACGGTTGGCTAATAGAAGGTCCTAACTAAAAAAAATGCTAACTCAGAGTTGGGACTTTGTTGGTCAAGTGAAATTCTGGGAAGTGGAATTGAATTTAGACCTTATAATTATCCCTGCCGAACGAGTTCGGAATGGGGACTATGAAACGAGCAGTGTCTGTTAGTACGTCCGTGATAAAAATGTTAACCCACGTTGTGTGCGATTTGGTGGAAAGAAGCGGGTTGATGAGTTCTCAACCTGATTAGATTTTGGGCGTAAAATATGTTAATTATCTAATTAGCATAATTTACGTAATTTTTCCTGCAAGGCTTGTGTACAAGTTTTCTGGAGTTCCGTAAGGTGTATAATGATGTAACTTGGTGGAAGGAAGCGGGCTGAAGAGTTCTCGACATGATTAGATTTTGGGCATATTTTGGGCAAATTGAGTATGCAAATGAGCTAATTAGTATGCAAAAATCAGTGTAATCACTATATTTTTGAAACAGTACATCGGATATGCAAAATTCCTTCACTGCATGAAAACCCATCATGGTGTGCATCTTCTTTGACATTTTAAAGTGAGCGATATATGCGGCTCAGGTATGCAAATGAGCTAATTAAATATGCATAATTGCTGTATCGCTAAAACGGTAGATAAGATATACAAAATTCCTTCGCTATGTGAAAGACTACTCTGCCATACATCTTTGTGTCAATCGTAATTGGGTCAAAGTACTTGTGGGCCAATTAAAAGGGCATTTTTTGATGCAATTGATCTACTTAAATATGCGTAATTACTGTATCACTGAAACGGTACATCAGATATACAGAATTCCTTCACTACATGCAAGACTACTTGGCCATACATCTTTTGTGTGAATTCAATTGCAATTGCATCAAGGTGCTTGTGGGCCAATTAAAGGGTCATTTTTGATGCAATTGATCTAATTAAATATGCATAATTGCTGTATCGCTGAAACGGTTCATTGGATATGCAATGGGGTGTCGTGGAGTGTTAGGGAAGGGTATCAGGGAGGGGTGGGGTGGGGTGTCAGGGAGGGGGTTATACATTGTAGTTGCATTTATCGCATGTTAATGATCGCGCAATTCGACGGGGACATATTTTACGCATCGCGTAAATACGAGTTCGCCTTGTTTTAGTAAATGTGATTGATAGCAAATTGAGTCGGAAGTCGCAAATACTGATTTTGTGTTGTTTCATTGTTTGCACCCTTCAAACTGATTAATCTTTGGAATTATTTGGCCAATTCGGTGGGGTGGCGGGGTTTCAGCCCCAAAATGTAGCTTTTTAACATGGTGCAAACAGTTACATGGAAAAGTAAAAAGTGAATCTGACGACTCAGGACTCAGTTTGCTGATCGCATCACATTATCGTCTAGCCAGATTTCTGGGTCCATGCAGCCCCTTAAAACTAAATTCTACAGGATTTTTAGAATCTCTAGGACCATTCCTTTAAATAATTTCATTTGATGTTACAAATAAATATTGTCTCACGGGCGGTCCGTTGGTCTGGGACTCTTAAAGAGTCAGTGGTAAAACGGGTTGAAGGGATTCAGGATTAGTCTCATCATAAGGAAATCAGACAATATGTAATTTGGAATTTGTGATGTGTTAGTAAGAGAAGAGTGAAAATGATAAAGGTCATGAAATTTTTGATGGTCATTGTACAGGGGCCAAACTTGATGCAAGGATCTTGGCGAAAAAATTACTGTTAAGTTGTTGGTGAACATGGAGGGAGGAAGCCAGAAAGAAAAGTATAGCTTGCAATATCTAGGATGTTTAGGTGGTTAAATTCGGTGTAAAGTTACCTCTTGTCAAATTTGCGTTGTTTTGAATGGGAATTAGGAACGAGTCGTCTCTTTCCTAAAAAAATAAACCATAACAGAAGATTCTAAATGAACTCAATCATAAATAGTAATGAACCATACTAAAACCGAGATCATTGTCAAATTATTAGTCCCAGATATTAAACTTCAATCCCAATTTATATAGTTATCTTTCCCTGGATAGTGTTGAAAAAAGTGCGCTTGGCTGGATTCGAACCGGCAACCTCCGTATTACTTGTCGGCGCTCTTACCAGTTAAGCTGACAAGCCAGGGTTGGTAGAGGAGCAATAGATATCATGTATAGGTGTTGGGTCCGAAAGGTGTCCATCGCTTTCCTAGCGGATAACATCAGAACGTTATATTTACATACGATTTATATTTGTTTTGAAATTTTAATAACTTAGTTCTCCAGGTAGACAAAGATGAATATTTATTTATTTAACCTGGGGATGGCCAGTGCAAGAAAGTGTTAAAAAACACCTCGAACCGGCAACCTCCGTATTACATCAACAGGCTCATCTGGCCATTCATCATATGTCATCATGCCCGTCTGACTAGGTCACCAGGACCGTCTGTCCATCATTGTGCCATCATGCCCGTCTGGCTAAGTCACCAGGCCCCTCTGGCCATCCATATGTCATCAAGCCCGTCTGGCTAAGTCACCAGGCTCGTCTGGCTACTGATGTCATCATGCCCGTCTGGCCAGGTCACTAGGCTGTCTGGCCATCAATCATGTCATCGTGCCCGTCTAGCGAGACCACCAGGCCCGTCTGGCCATCCATATGTCACCATGCCCGTCAGGCTAAGTCGCCAGGCCCGTCTGGCCATCATATGTCATCATTCCCGTCTAAGTCACCTGCCTCGAGTGGTTCTCAGTTACAGAGATGCCTCGTATACCCCATTACCGGTCAAGTTGAACTACCTCCTTATCTTCACTAGACCATGTCAACTCGGCGATAAGACCGCCTGCCGCCTAATTTACTGATTTACACATTTTTTTATTTATCTTAATTATCGTAATCACGTCTGTGATCCTGCTTCCATCATCAATTTTGCACAATAATCATCTTCCATGGATCTCCTTTAATTATCTATCATTCAATATTGGACTGGTGGCTAAATAACTCTACAATAACACAATCCAGAAAAGATCAATAATTTTCTGTAAGTTTTGGTTCATGTACCCGGTACCGGTGTTTCACCTTTAACCCAGTTCCAATTATCCACTATATACTATCGGAACATGACGGGCTTACGCCACTTGCGCTTTGGGTTCCTTCTCGCTTGTGCCCATCTGCCTCCTCCTGATCGGTCTCTATTGTCCGCCCATTCGGGTGCCATTTAATTGCCTTTCCCTGATAGGCCTTTGGGACCCTGTTGCCTTGGTCTCTGGCATTTCGCTGCCGTCCTCTGGCCTTACGTAACCATCCCTACCAAGTACCATAGACTCCTCGTCTTCTTCATCTTCTCTAGACTACCCAATGACGATATCAGACTCCGCCGCTCACATCATCACACCACCTATTTCATTCCTCTCTCCGTTTCTCCTCTTCTCAAGTGTTCTATACTTCAATTAACACCACCTCTACAGGCAGTGGCGGGTCGCTCTCTACTACTACCTAACTGAACCTCTATGTAAGGCCCTCTCGGGCTCACTCTGTTGTCAGCCCTTATCCGTGGAAGTACCTCGGCGAACTCCCCTCCCCATATATTAGCTGGGGCAGTTTCACACTCCAATCCCGGTTCTCGATATTTCACTCCACCAGCTCGGTAACCTTCGTACATCTTTAACCGATCGGCGTGGACCACATTCGGCTTGCACGTGCAGAATTCGGTATTGTGAAAACTAACCATCTATAGGCAGTTACTACCAAATATGGACCCTCCCCTGGTCCCCAAAGTGACCCTCCGTTAACACCCACAACAAACTGTTTGAACCCATGCAATTTGTCTTAAAACAATTTCTAAAGCAATGGCGACACAATTGACAACTGATATAATAGGGGCTGCAAGAGCTATTACCACTAAAAAAAATCAGAAATACCATTGCGTAAATCTTGTCATACATAGGCCCTACAAATCTCATGATTATCCCCATAATTTATTTGCCCGCATATGAAATTTGTATTTTTATTATTCTGGTTTGGTCACAATAAACGAGACTTTCAAACATCCGCGTTCGTTCTTTCGTTCGTCCGTGCAAGTCCAAAATCACAGTGAAGTATCCGTCTTAACCACTGATATTTGCATCTCCAGGTTGATCAGGCCTGCATTGCCTCTGGGGACTTGTAAACCTCACAGTCATCTATGATGTGGCTAAATGGTTTGTGGCTCTCCACGATCGCAGTTTGGTGATGGTTCTACTCCGGTCTTGTGAAGTTCTTTGTACGACCCACGCCAGTTTCTGGAGTTCGAGTCTGTTGAGGTTGACCCATGCTTTCCTATCAAGGTCACACAGCCTTTGGCTTGCTAGATGGGCTGTCCACTAACTCCTTTAGGTTCAAGGTATAGGATGACCATTGCTCAAAACCATCTGTCATTGATATCCAGAATGATCGATGGGATACTGTGACTCAGTGTCATGGATTGGGTAGCAAAGTGATTCTGTCCATGTAATTCTCTGATCCTCAAAGGGTGTGGTGGTGGATTAGACTATACCAAGTTCATCACCTTTCTTGGCGAGCTTGATCCGTCTGAAAGGTCCTCCTAAAGAATATTTGCAAGCGACTATGCAGAACAGATTGGGAGGTAATTCTACAACAGCTTGCCAAAAGGCCAACCACTACCAAGTCCTCATTGTCATCATTCAGACGACATCATCTTGCGTTGAATGTACGTGTTAATCCATACTGGTCAGCGTATTCAGCAGTGGAGTAAGCCAAGGCAAACAGATTTAATGTATGTAAGGTGTCAACGGATGCACCCCATCCAGTTCGTGCGAGCATTCTTAGGAGGTTACAGAGATCTCGTCTTGGCAGCGACTGCCTTGGTGTGATTGAATTGAAAGTAAGGCTGCGGTCCATTTGACGCCAAGGTACTTATGTGTTGGGTCTATTGACAAGTTTGTTCATCCTCCATCTAGAGTTGATGTTTAGTTCTCTTTTTTGCGCATCGATTTGGGCCAGGTGGAAAACCGAGCTGACGGTCTTGGATTTGCTGAGTTTTTCAAAGTTCCAATCGGTGGAGAATTGCCTTACAAGTGATTTAGGTCTTTTTCCCTGCAGCACTGTTTTCTAAGGACTCAAGGAGTCAGCAGCTATTCCAAGTGCCGTTTCGTCTGCGTAGGAGTACGGCGAACAATCCCCTTTGGCAATATCTGAGACGTGATGTTGAAAAGACTGGGTGGCAGGACAGAACCTTGTGGTACAACCATTCCGAAGTTTGCGCTTAATCCTACGGCGTTGCCCATTTGAATGTCTCCAGGACGAAAGATCTGTCTTGGATGAGCAGCATAATGAACTTGACAAGCTTGACATCAGGGAAATTTTGAGTAGCTGAGGTAGAGAGTCCTGGGGCCAACTGTATCGGTCGCACAGTTAGGTCAATGACGACTGCTCCAAAACTCTCTTCTTTTCTTCTGGAAGGCTGTCCTCGATGTCATTAACTAGTCTTGTGCTATCTTGGTCAGTTGTTGATTTTACCTCTTCGAATCTCAGCTGGGTGCGGGGTAATTTGCCTCGACCGTATCATTGATCCTGCAGTACAGTCACTCAAGCAGCTTATAGATGTGAGATCGTAGCGAGATGGGTCTGTAACTTCTTGGGGTCATTTTCTGGTTTCTTGGGCTTCAGGAGTGCAATGACCTTTGAAAAGTCTTCCATCTGGGGGGAATAGTTGATGTTCCTCATACAAGTAGAAAGGAGGAGTTGGAGCCATCGCACAGCTTCGGGTGCCTTATGCTTCCAGAATTCTGTATGGATGTTTCATTGCCAGGAGCTTTCCGATTCTTGAGAACTTTAATTGCTTCGGTGATCTCATCGTAGGTGAATGGTTTGGGACATGGTGCTTTGACGTTGGAGAGGTTTGTAGACGCTGTTTAATCTCTGCATTAACAGCACGAGAGTGGGCTTTCGCCTGTGGAGTGTGGTCTTGCCCCTTTTCATTTTTGACCCAATTACTGAAGCGATTGAGTTTGCAGAGACAGGACAATACTTAGCTGGACAGCTACTCCCGTTGACTTGTTGATGGTGTTTCCAGCCTTGCTGGCGTGGGTGAGTAAAGTTGATATTGGATATCTCCTCTTCCAATCTGGGGCTTCTCTTTTTGGCCACGCGATCCAGTAGCTGTTTACCCTTTGCTGTTCTCTCAGTATCGCAGTTGGTATACAATACCGTTGTATAACTCGTCGCGTGGTCTTGTCCCAACGGGGGTGTAGGTATTCCTTCTGCCTCTTGGAAGGGAACATTTAGCTGCTTGGTGTAGCATGGAGCAGAAGTCAAAATATGCATCGTTGATGTTAGATGAGCCGGGTCTGGCAGCGTGGATGACCTTCGCTGGTGGTTTTTTGAACGTGGAACCAGTTTGCTTTCCTGAAAGTTCCATCTCTTTCTTGTAGGGGCGGAGATCGTGTACCTTGAGTCACTGGTGACAGGATAGGGCAATGACCTGAAAAAAAAAAAAAAATCTAAAAAAAGGGAAATCTAGGGAGGCGTTCTGGAGCAGCGTGAATCGGGATGTCTTGGTGACTTTTGACAGTCGGGACAGGTTCCATGTCCCATGACTTCTAGAATAGAAGGTGGTGGATCCATTACTATCAAACATCAGTTTGGAGGTCTTGGGCGTTCATCCATTCAAGAGCGCTTTGCCATTCTTTGCCATTCTTGTAGTATCCCCATGCTGTATTTCTACAGTTGAAATCTCCGACAGCGATGGAGCTCCGCTGAACTAACTGGAAGGAGTGGAAGTCTGCCCTCATCTGGTGTGGCTTATAGATGTTGGTGAAGTGGGTTCCCAGTGCTTCAAAATTTTATCCACTGGATCGGCGAATTTCATTGAGATTGCAGGGTTGATCTCACTTTTATGCCTTGCTTTCACATAGGAAGCGATCCCATGCTGTTGTGGCGGAAGAAGCAAATAGGTCGAAAACCTCGATTTGCGCTTCTCTTCAGATTCGCAGTGAGTTTCTTGGAGGAGGATGAATTCACTCCGTTCTCTCTCCCTGGAGAGCTGTAAGTTGATGTCACGCTTAGCATTGGTGAGACCCTCAATGTTCAGCTGCAGGATACAAAATTTGGTGCTTGCCATAAGGAAAGTCCCTCTGTGAGTAGCTCAGCCCGCTTATATAATGAGGTGGGTCTTCAATATGTTCCCATGTGGTTGTTTTAAAAAAACAAAAAACACTATATTTGGACTTAATTTGTTGAATCAGTAGCCACAACAACAGGGTGATGTGACTTTAACAGGAGGGACGGGGGGATTTCAAAGGGCGAAATCAATAGCGCAGTAGAGGGAAGGAGCAGGGACGAAGAGGTAGGTGAGAGTGGGGGGGGTGGGGCGGGGGAGGGAGGGGCGATACTATATAGGGGGGTGTAGGGGTGTCCGGCGCGCGAGAAGGCTTCAACATGACCTCAAACAGCTGTAACACTGGACCATGCACCAACGGTCGTAATTTCGCTTAATTTCGCTTTGTGTTGGCCCCAGAGCGTTTCTAGTCTCTCTTGTGGATACCTCTTATACGCTCTCTCAATTCTCTTCTTCTGCATAGTTTCATATTACATTCTCTTCGGGGAACTGCACCGAATACCACGTGAAGAGGAGTTTGATCTCGCGGCCGCAACGTCCTCATGTTCGGACTTTCCCTGTTTTGTTACAACACTGTATCGATTGCCCATACCCCACATAAGGCCGATACTGCTCCCAATCCCTTGGTTCTGAAATGGCTGCGATTATAATGCTCTACCAGGCCGCCCGACTTGGCATTATATGGGGCCGTGCGAGTCTTGTCTATCTCCAAAATGTATACATCTCTTCGAGCACCTTCGATTGGAAATACACCCTGATCCGAGTGTCACTCCTCGGGACTCCAAACCGACAAAGAAACCCATCTCAGTTTAGTCGCGACTGTCTCAGCGCATTGGTCTTTGATGGCATCACCCACAACTAGAATATACACATTCCCATTGTCTGTCTCTGTCAAGGGCCCTAACGCATCTATCGTTACGCGTTCTAGCGGGGCTCCTATCTGATACTGTTTAAGCGAAGTTCGATGGCGTTTTTGTATTCCCTTCCTTCTAGCGCAACCCATACACTGGCCCCAATACCTTTGGAGACTTCTGAATACATGACCAATGGGGCTTCTCCTCTCATGCTAGCTTCCTTTCGCATAACAAAGGCCTCGTCCCTCAACTGTTCCTCCCGTATCCTCCCCAGGGTGATTTCAGGCCTCGCAGACACGTAGCGGACCAGGATAACCTTACTCCCAGAGTCTGTCATTGTCCAGCCCTCCATCTTCCATTGGTTCAAACCCTGTTGATTGGGTATCGCTGTAATGCCCCTAATCCGAATTGAAGTCTGCCAACCACAACAAGACTTCTAGGGTAATTCCCCGGGATGGCTCCGTCTTCACCCCATCGTTTTGTTAAGCCCGTCGCCCATCCTCCTGTATCCCCACTGGTTGTATTGGCTCGTCCGTCTCTGTCCATCGCTGCTACTCCTCCTTCTGGGCATTCTTTGCCTCCATTTTCCCGTCGGTGTTCAGGTGGCGCCTACCAGGTCGATATTATAGTTCTATTCAAGCTAGACAACACTTTCAGCCATCGCGCGAGTTGACCTTCAGGGTTCTTAACATTACACACACAACCATCTCAACGAGCCGTGATCCGTCCGCACCTCGACTTCCTCCGCGAGATAGTGGCGAAACTTGTTAAGGAACAATACAATTACTAACAGTTCCCCCCTCGTCACACAGTAGTTCCTTTCTAGGCGAGAGAAAGAATTGCTATCATATGCTTAGCACTCTCTCCTCGCCATCCCGCTCCTGCGACACTACTCCAACTATTGCAAAGTTACTGGCATCGTTGTCAAGGTTGAACTTACCCTTCGACTGTGGGTAAGCCAGAATCGATGCGCCGATCAGGGCCTCCTTTAAACAACTAAATCTTCCTCAAACTGACTCCTCCACTCCGTCAAGTGATGGAGGGGTGCTGCGATCCCGGCAAAGTCCTGAATAAAACGTCGGTAGTACGACGCAAACCCCCAAGAAACTACGCACCTGTGTGGGGGTCTTAAGGCATTGGTCAATCTCGCACAGCCTCTATCTTAGATGGATCGGTATGAATACCCCTCCTGATACCACATGCCCCAGGTAGCTTACGTGCTTCTGGAACAAGTGGCATTTAGAAGGCTTAAGCTTCAATCCTGCCTCTCGGAATCTCACTAGAACTTGCCAGTATCCGGAAGCTAAGTTGCCATATCTCCTTCGTCCCTAAATGCCATTTTTTGCCACTTCAAAAATCACGGGGCGGACCACTGCCTTGTTTTTAGGGAGAAATTGTCCCTAGATCTAACAAGAAAAATAACGCTACCTCTCTTTTTTGCGGTGATCGTCAGTTTGGTAGTCAATTCTCTGGTGCTCCAGTCGCCAAGAGGGAATTCCATGAGATTGCGCATTTAGCGCCACCGTCAATGCGTAATCAGCCACCGTTCAGTTCGGACGTATGTTGTCCTTGCGGCTTCGTTTTGTTTGTTGTTTCCTTCATTCATATTTCCATTATATTCCTTCGATTATCTACATTGCGATGTCTAATGCTACTATACCAAGAAGTTGGTCTCGTTCTGTTGCCGAAAGCATTTCGAAGGAAAAGTTTGTCGCGGGACTTGCGTCTGTAAAGGTAATTTAAGTAGTGGTGAAGAATTCGGAAGCTTTGCCTATGACGCAACGTAATTTTTTCCGCGGCAAAAATGTAGCCGCTGTTTCATTGAGTTCGGGCGTCGTTGACGACCCGTAAGCTAGTGATATCAATGAGAAACTTGATGCTATGTATGCATTACTGGTACATTTTACCGGAAAATTTGATATTTTCTCTTATATGATTTATGAGCCATGCCAACAGTTTGATAAACAGACTACAGTTTCTGTTGCCCCTAGCGCTGCTGGGGTATGTATATGACTATCATTATAATTTGAACATATTTTTTCATGGCCAGGGGTCTTTAATATGATACAACATGGCATGTCAGAATTTTTGAATATATACCAGTATGATGTTTGCCCCCGTGGGGTGGTAGGAACACGATTGTGAATAGGTTTTTAATATGCTGTACTTTCGGCCGAAATTCAAACCAAAAAGCCTTGTGAAGCACAAGACTATATATAGCATTCTCATAACTGTTGATGATTAAACACTGCTTGTGGTAGTTTTGAACCTCTCTAGTTATTAGCGTTTATCGATAATCTTTCAAAGTGATTTGAAATCCGAGCAGGTTATAAACAAGTATAAGCGAGATTCAGCTATTACTACTGAGTTGATAAAGATTGTAATTATTAAGGTGGTCAATCATTTCTAAGGAAGCTCTGTCCACTGTCAGAGTGTGGTGGACAATTACTGTGAAGCCTTAAAAGAGGTTAGAGTTAATGAATAAGTCTGGAACCAAATTTTAAATATGCAGACCAGAAGTTTGGATCAGATGGACATTACCATTCAGACTATAAGGCTGGTTTTTGTCATATAATCAATATGTTGATCGGGACATTAAGCTCTCTGCATAATAGCATGATCAGTGATGAATAAGCCATTCAGGAGTATGGCTTTACTGGCTCATGCTTATATACGCTTTACATAGAACCACGAGGTTGTGTTTCTGCAGAAAGTTGTCTGAACATGCATAATGCCCACTTGTTTCTTTGGTTGGTGATAACATTTTACAAGTTATAAACCATCTTGGTGATGAGAAGGCTGTATCCTTGGTGTAAAACTTGGATGACAGAAATCAAGCCTATAAATGAGGTGACATAAATGTTTACAAACACAAGTTAGCACCTGGTCCAATGACATGGAAGAATATGCCTATTCAATAGCCTTATCACGCCCGATTGAGCGCGAATTTTAAAAGCACAAGCCCTAGAGGTGCTCACGCATACTGCCGGGTAGTGCTTTGTTCGTTGCCCGGCGTTGACGTCACATGTCAACTATTCTATACGGAATAACGATTATAACCTCCATTCAACATGCAGAAATAACATTGAGTAAAAAAGAAAAAAAAAAGGTTTCTAACAATATCAAGGTTCCTGGTTGAGGATACCCTGGAGCAAGAACTATGTTCTTTCCAATTATAACTTGAACCATTTCAGATACTGAGAGTATGACTCATAACCCCATCTTATCATGTTGTTTGCAGAACAAGAGACAGAGGGGTGCCAATGGCAGCTCAGAGTGAGAGATAGAAATCTAATTTCAAGGTGAAGCAAGATTCTTCTTGCAGATATCGTGCCAATTAAATCCAAAGTGAACTCCATAATTCTGCTTTGCATTATGGCAGGCATTTTTGACACATTTTATGAACCAGTGGTTCAAAATTACCTTGAATTTTGAGATTATCTAATCGATGCTTGCTTGTACAATGAGATTGAGCAAGGTGAAGCTCCAGATCAGATTATTCAGATAAAGAAATTTGTTTTTCAATTCAGCTGAAATAAGATTTATTCAAATGAGAATGAGCAAATAATAGTTACAGGAGAAGTGGATCAGGCTCAACATGAACTTTGAAAGTTCATTTGAAACATATTTTCTAGAGGGAGAAGAAGAAGAGTTAAATCAGATTGAATTTAAAGGAGTTTTTCTCACATCTGGGATACCATCATTTTTAGGATGGAAACATTTTAAGCAGGAGATTTTATCTCTGCATGCTGTCTCATGACCTCGAATGGTAAAAACCAATACTTATTAATGTGTTCCAGTTCACATGAAGTTCTGTCAATCCCTAAGATTTTCAATGGGAAACTAATTTGTATCAGTTTACTTGCTTACCGATTGGCCTGGTTTGTGTGCCAATGAGTCTGATCAAATAATAGCTAAAGGAATAATCACATAATTCTTGAAGAACCTTCGACAGAATGCTAAATACAAAAGTGAATTTTAAGGAGTACAATCATTCATTTCCTGTGAATGATCCATTCCATCATTTTAAGATGGATACTTTCAATCAAGAGATATATTGGCCTCCGCAGGCTGTTTCATGGCCTCAATTGATATCAATGATACTTATTATTGTGCTTTAGTTCACTCCAAGTTCTGAATTTTCCTAAGAATAAAGATTCTAATGGTATTCTAGATTGTAACAGCTTAGCTTCCTTGCCGAAGGGCTTGGTTTGTACGCCAAAAAATAAATATAAACAAATGAAGCCTGTTTTTCTTCCACTTTAGAAAACAGGGCCACAATTTCTTTGGCAATATCATTGATGATGTTCACAATGGGTTACTGAAAACGATATAAGCTATATTTAAGTAGCTTGAGGACTTGGTTTTTCACTTGAAAAAATCGCACTTTGCACCAAGAAAAAGCATCCAATATCTTGGTTTCTTATTTATTTTACCTTGATGCAGGTAGCCTTGCCTCCCGGAAAAGTTGAGAGCATTGTGCTGGAGTGTCAAAATACCTCTGAAGAAGACTAATAACATTGGAAAAATCCAATATTTCCAGCTATGATTTTTTTTTATTATTTTTTCCGGACTTTTCCAGCTGCATACTGTTGAACTTGAGCCTCTTCATTATAGTTTGGAGGCTGAACAAACAAGCAAACAAATCTTGCCTATAGAGCAGAATGTTAGAAATGTACGGTTTGTAATAATTATAATACCGACATTTATATTGTGCCTTTTTAGAAGAATTCTAAGCGCTGTTGCCTAGTATTATTACGCTGCCATCAGGAAATCGTTACAATCATTGTAAATAAACTGTCTTGATGAATTGATACTTGACACTCCAAAAGAGATTAAGAAGAAAATGCTCAAGGTACCATTGCAACATAATGTTCCTCATTGTTGGGGAGTAATTTTTAGACAATCTATTGCAAATAGATGGACAGTTGACTACCATATAGATTTATAATTGCTTGTTGCTAGCATCTATTTTTCTTTGCAATCTTATTAAGATTAACTTCAATGTAAGAATGTCCAACTGTTAGTGGATAATTCAACGACTGTTTTATCTGTTGAGCATATGGGAAGCAGAACTTCAGATTTGAATTCTTTCGCCAAGTCTGTTGGACTTGGGATGGGATTTTGCTTCTGGCATAACAATTTCAATTGTGTTTCCCCCGTTCAGCCTATAAGGCCGTTGTCTACATTACGCCAGAATCGAGCACACACATTGTCGCTCTTGCAGTCTGGAAATGAGTAATACACAAATACTACTCGAGAAGTGTAGAGAGGTTTATGTTCTAAATAATCTGCGACTGCATATTAAGTTAAAGATTTTTCATACAGATTTGTATCATTCTGGCTTAAGTTTCCGTACTATCGATACTGGCAGGGATGTCCTTTCACAGGTCGTTGGTTATAGGAAAAGTCTGAATGTTCGGTGTCCATCCATGGCTGCTAATTCACTTCAGGTAAGGTATGAACACCCATTCTTTGTAGCGCAAGATTCAAGATAAACCTTTTCCATAACCATAACAACAACGAAACAAAGATGATAGCGACGGGATGGATTGGGATATTGAGCATTGATAATAACTTACTAAAATAATAATATATATGCTCCCTGTTCCGCAACTTCTACCTTAAAATCTAAAGCCTAGAAGCTTATACCTTTTTTGCCATTCTTGTTGCGGTTAGAGCGCGAACATTGCATGGCGGCTTTAGATATTAGTAACATGTTTTTTAGAGTAAATGCAGTGTTTTCGCATGCGACTAATACATTGTACTTGACTACGAGGTACCTCTGCAGAGCGACTGGGTTATTATAGCCCGATGTATCGCTTATCCAGTAGAATAAGCAATTTGGGTGTATCATGTGTTTTGACTGTGTATTTGTAATCTACCATACTATTTGAGGGGGCAAGGAAAGTCTACTTTCTTTTGTTAACCTCAGAACAAAGTTTCAAATAGTTATTTCTAGGCCCTAATCCCATTCATGTTTTGAAGCAATTAATACCATACCATATACCGGGTGAGTAAAAAAAAATTGACCTGATTGTGTCCGCCATTTGAATTTTTAAGTAATGATATATCTAACATATTTGGTATAACTCTGAAAGTTGGGTTCTTATCTTTAAAGGTTAATCAAAGATCATTCACATAGGTTAGGTATAGACCGAAGCTACAGTCGTGTGAATGCAAGTAAGCCGGTTTTCTGCTCTGTCCGGATTACATTGAAATGCCAGCGTCAGCGAAGAAAATCAGTTTCCTGAAGAGAAAATCAGGCGATTATCACTGCAGTCTTGGTGATTGAAAGACGGTAGCTTGGCCTACTATTAACTCGATTCTGAAAGATCTTTAACAGCAAATTAAAGATAATGAAATAAAGGCCTCTTTCTGCAGAGACCCACATATGTTAGATATATATTATTTTAAACATTCAAAATGCGGACACAATCAGGGGCAAGTTTTTTTTACTCACCCTGTAGTACATTACCACCGGCCATAGAATGGACACTTTCCAATTAACACAAGGTACCACAACGGAGGTGCACACCAAACAAGTCATTACCACAGAATACCACAGTGACTGATGGCTGATGTGTTGAACATCCAATTACCACCATTTATCACATAATTGTTATGTGTGGTATCCTCAGACTGTGTTAGGGCAAGACGATTAATATCTTATGCAGCTTCATCTAGCGATGTTAGCTTTTAGACCAGTGTTTAAAGCATTAGGTTGTGCTGTTCCATTAGAGGAGATTTTGCCTACGGTTGCTTGGATAACGCCTCTATATTTTGATGTATTTTACAATGTGAAAATTATTGAGTTTTACAAGGAAAGTTATCTCTAGCCATGTAGCTTTGGTCAGCAGCATTTCTACTTACGATTTATTTTGTGCGACAATAATTATAAGGATCGTTCATAATTGAAATTTCTGGCAATCCTCTTGAACTATTTTACAGGCTTGTAGTCTGTGTTCATTCTACATATAGTACATTTACTATAGGCTGACTTAGTCTCAGTACATTTTCCAAATTTTTGGTCCCTAAGGTATTAGGGGTACCATACCTTGGCATATTTTTCTTGCCATGAAATTTATTTTGTTGGGCATTTTGGACATAGTTTAGGCCCAGTGGCTTTGAAATCTCATGGAATTCCCTCTTGGCGATTGGAGCACCAGAGAATTGGAAAGTTAACCGATACTTACCTGGAAGTTGAAGGTTGACTTCAGTTCTCTGGTGCTCAAGTCGACATCGAGGGAATTACATGCCCTCCTCTATGATCTTCCCTCCCTTGATGAGGTATTTTTCTCCAAAAAGCGTAGTTCTATTCATGTACTCGCCCAAGTTTATTTTCGTTTTACCTTAAGTTGGTAATATTAATTTAGGCATTATTTGTGGTCTGTGCCTAACCTATGTTATTGACAAAACTGACGGTGGCGCTAAATGCGCAATCTCATGTAATTCCCTCGATGTCGACTTGAGCACCAGCGAACTGAAGTCAACCTTCAATTTCCAGGTAAGTCTCGGTTAACTTTCCAATTTTCCTCTATGGACGTAAGGGATATGGGAGTTGATATTTTGCGAAACAGATTTTGTTTGTACATCACTTTGAATTTAAATGAACTGTAAGATTCTTCTGAAATACATTCACTAAGTCAACAAGACAGTAGTTTGCATCTTTAGTGTTTACGATATCTTTTTCTAAAATAACCCCTCTTGCCACCGTAAAAATCTGTTTCGTTTCATTGCGCAAAATATCATAAGCCGTTTTTTCAGTGTAATTAATCTGTTACGGGCTTATTACTTACTCTGATGTAGACTCAATACAAATTGCATCCTCTCTGATGCAGAACCTCCAAATATACCCATAATATGTTGTTTTTGGCAAAGCCCTTTTGGCCCTGATGATTTTCATGACTCTTGTTAATGTCCACCGCAAGTGTTCACGTTGTTCCCCTTGCCATCTTGATGAGAAATATAGCCCAAGAAGTGATGAAGTGGGGAGTATTTTGTGCTGCAGTTTTTGGCAATCAAAGTGAACGCAGATCGTTACGCATCGAAGTGTCAGCTGAAATAGGTAACCCGGTAAGTCTCTGGTTGGAGCAGCTAAGGGGGTCCCTGCCTTTCGGGGTAGCTCCCCCTTGGGTTTCTCCTCTTGGTTCAAACTTCGGTTTTGACGACCATGATCGGTCTTACCTCAAACCAGCTCGGCAAAGCCAGGTAGCAAAGAATAAGGTGAACAAACAGAGCTCCGAGACTCAAAGGTCTGGGGCCGATTTTCCGATCGGTAGTGATTCGATTACAAGAGAGCCAATCGCCACTGAGCTTCGGCTCTTCTGACGCCATTTCTGTCGTAATTTCTCTGGCGTTTTCGTCCGAGTCTGTGTTAGTGTTGCATTCAGGGAGGATGTTGTGCAACCTGTTAACACGAGGTTTGCTACATTAGGTTCGGCTCCGAGTGTTTCTGATGCCTCAGGTGCTTCGATCGATCAGGTGATGAGTATATCGAGCGGGCCACCGGGTGTCAATTACAGTCAGCCACGCCCTGGTAGATTCTTTGTTCCCAGTCAAGGACCTGATTCATGGTGGTAATTAGCTCTAATCCGGCTCAGCCTAAATGCGATTATGGCCAATTGTGGTGGTCTCACAATGCCTTCCATGACCAACCAAGCGGACAGCCTTTGTGGTCAATTCATGACTCCAGGCATGACTGGCCATCCCCTTATACCTCAGGCAATAGGCCAGTGGCAGAAGGCAGGCCCTTGGGTTCAAAATCTTTGGATCAATCAATCGGCCTCTAATCATGCTCGCCGTCAGGTGTCGGATCCCTTTGTGGTACTGCCAGTCACTCGGCAACCATCGGGTTTCAATCGGCAGTCATCTCCTGTTATAGTCCTGCTTTTTTTATTCATGTCAGTAAACGCATATTGTCGATGGTAGGAATACCTCTGGAGGAGATGTGTTGAGATCAAAAACTAAATGCTCAACTTTGTTCAGCAGATAGGATGATTTAAACCCAATTTACATGAACCTTTTTTGTATCGAATATGTAAAGGCTTCATACCAGATTCAATTGAATAGATTGTCGTACAATCTGAGACACTCTATCGATTCCTTTGTTTAAGAGGGGATAACGTGTCATGAAAATCGAGGCCGGGTGAACCTCTAAATCTGAGGAGGATTATGCCACGTAAATATTGTAGTGCGTTATGAGTGACCAAACTTTAAGTACTTAGATATATGATGGACAAAGACGTCAAACATTTCTGGAACAAGACGAATAAATGTAAACCACGAAACGAGGATTGAAACGTATCAGATTTTAATATTCATTAGTGACGAAAAAAAGGCTGAAGGAAAATGATGCAAGCACCGTGTTGATATAGACAAATATACGCTTTATATAATTAAAAACAGCACATATGGAATCCTTTCGGAGGGAGTATAAATTGTGGAGGATTCTGATATAAGTGGAGATTCCTCCTCTCCCAGAAATAAACAACGACCTGAAATTTTGGCCTGATGCATTTTCTTTCTTATGTGGAATGCTTCAGTTGTTCCAAGTTTGATGTTTGAAATTTATCAGTGCATTTGCATTTTTCTCGTAAGAAAAAGGGACATTTTTTAATTATGGCCTTAATCTGATCCGACATCGTCACATAAGAATTCTATTGAATTAGTGGGTTAAAGCATACAGCACTCTCAGAACGAATGGAATCGTCGACACGCCCCAAAAGCGTTTAATGAAAATGAAAGGAATAAAAAATCCTACTATAGTCATTCGTCGGCTGCTTTCCATAAACCTTTCCTTGTCGTTCTGGATTTACTCGATGTGGGTTGTAGCAGCCGTGGGTGCTCCACAGCGGCGCCCTGAGCACTTCGGTGGGTTTGTTGCGCGTTATAAGAATTAAATATGTATTATGCTTAGCAGTAGTAGTAGTATTACGGGAGCGTTCAGCTCCTATTCTTTCCCTGCCAAGAGATATTTTCAGGGAAAGAAATGTCCTTAGGAAGTCCAAATGGCCACGTTTTTTGTTTTTTTTTTTTTTTTTGTTCCCCACACAGCACAGGTAATTGTGAGGGTATCGTTCGGGTTCCAAGATCTAATTTTGATTCCCTATTGTCTGTTCCTAGCTTAGATCAGGAGGTATGGAGGAGGTTTAGCTCCAAAAGCATACTTATTCTGTTCATTGGGAATCAGAGTCTTCTCGATTCGCACATCAAGGAACTAGTCCGCTTGTCTTCATTCAGTAGACCATCAATCAGTTTCTGGCCCACTGGTTTGTCTCCTGAGTCGGATGATGTGGAGGGCAGTTGGATGAATCCTTTAGTGCTACAAGCTAGGCCGTGGTCGGGGGGGGGGTCCATTCAGTTAGCAGTGCAGCAAGGGATCGGCCACACTGCGTGGCCTCCGATTCCATCCGCAAGACAGACATGTGACAGAAAGCAAAAGAAGTGGTGGCGACCGCCTTCTACGCAGGTCATTGGCCAAACATTCCGTCCAACTTGACGCAAAGGCAGGTTCACCTAGAGGAGGTGCATTATTTGCTTCGCAAGAAGACGACGGTTTACATCTACATCCTCCTTTAGAGCCGGGTTTCTGGTCGGACTTCTTCTTGGCTCCCAAGAAAACGGGCGACTGGAGACCCATCATGAACCAAATCTATGATTTGCCTTTATCCAGCCAAGACATTCAGGATGAAGACCCTGGCCTCGGTGTTGCTGGAAACTTCAATAGATCTGAGCGATGCTTGCCTTCATATCCTTATTCATCCAGGCGTCCACCCTCATTATGTACCTCTACGACTGGCTCATCACGGCTCTGTCTTTCAAGATGGCTGTGACTCAAACTCAGTCATCAAGACGGTGTCTTCCCTGGGCTCTGTAGTCAACGTTTCACGGAAACACTGTTAGGAGCGTCGTATCATAGATACACGCGACCCCCTCGCATCGCATAAGCAGTTTGAAATGCATCAGGACACCACCACAAGCCATTACCAATGATTGTGGATACGTTACGAAGAAGACCGGGAACACTTAATTGTTCCATAAATTATATTCAATTTATAACTTGTAACTGTTCAGTTAGTCATCATCAAGACAGTGTCTTCCCTGAGCTTTGTAGTAAATTTGAACAAATCCCAACTTCAACCTACTCAACTTCCGTGTTCGTAGGTGCCCCCAGCTAGACCTTATAAAAGATCGGGCGACACCGTCACCGGAGATCATTCCTAACTGTATGATGGAAACTGGGTACAAGATGCTGTGGATTCTCAATAACTCAGTCATCAAGACGGTGTCTTCCCTGGGCTCTGTAGTCAACGTTTCACGGAAACACTGTTAGGAGCGTCGTATCATAGATACACGCGACCTCGCATCAGCATACTCAGTTGAATAAATCCTGACACCACCAAAGGCCATTTATCAATGACTTGTGGATACCTTAAGAAGAAGAGCGGGAACGAACACTAATGATTCCATATATCACTTCCATTTATAACTGTATGTTCAGTAGTCCTCAAGACAGTGTCTTCCCTGAGCTTTGTAGTAAATTTGAACAAATTCCCCAACTTCCAACCCTACTCAACCTTCCGTGTTCGTAGGGGCCCATCTAGACCGTATAAAGATCGGGCAACACCGTCCAACCGGAGATCATTCTAAATTTTGATCAACTGTGTACCTATTCTCAGCAATTCTCATCAGAGCCCCTGTGGCAGCGTGTGCTGAAGAGTCTAGATAAGTGGCGAGTCCTCGTCGATCGTTGTACCATGGTGCAGCTCGGTTGCGCCACAGTCAACTCACCTTCTGTAATTATTACAGTCCGACTCACCATTTATTCCGATGTCGGACATAGTTCGGTTGGGACTTTCTTGTGGAATCTCGTTAAGAATTGGCCGCAGGGGTTATTTTTTTTTTTCCAACTCCTTTCCACCAGCTGACCGTATCCACAACGCTTGCAAGCGAGGGGCTACTGGAGTTCCCCTCGTGGTCCCCTCGGAGTCAATCGCGTCATGTCTGGATTGTGGGCTTTGGCAGAACCTTCCGGAGTTTTTGGAGTCAACATTTTAAAAACTGATTTGAAAGACATGATTCAATCGGACAATTTCACTTGTCGGCGATTCATATCGCCGGGAGTCCCACTCCATACCAGATAATCTGTTTAGGGGTCTCTCTATCAAGCCGACAGAGCGGTCTTTGTCTAGAGTTATTGTCTCTATCGAGCACAGTGGAGGGGATTATTGAGGTAATTAGCATTTAACGACACAGACACACCAACACTACATGTCATATAGGGTTTATGAGGATACTTTAATTCATTCAACCCTTTACATTATCTTCCCAGTTTTTAGACGGCAGAAGAAACCGGAGCCGAAAAAACCTGCGAGGTCTGGTATGGACTGGAAACCAAAACCCATGAATCGCAGCCACCGAAGGTCGAAACCTGGGACCACTAGTGGTGCCAATCTACCTGCTTAATGCTATGCTTAGTGGCAGCTCTCATCACCACTAATAAGGTAAACATTTGTCTTCACTGCCTTTAACATTTCTTATGTTTCGTTAGTTTTAGTCCACAATTTTGACTTAGGTCTTTTGCATATTGTCTTTTGGCATTATTCGGTCTCCGTTATTAACTCGTCCATATCAAATCGCCCCGTTTTTACTCCCTCCCTCCCTTTTCAACTCGACCCCATATCAAATCGCCGATACCAACGTGCCAGTTTTGTATTTTTTTTATCTTTTAGTTGCGTTTGCATTGCTGCAAAAAAAAAACGCGTTTTTGGAATTTTTAATCGCACCGGAGGAAAGTTCGTGGGTGGGGTGGGGTTGGGGGGGGGGGGGCTGGGGGGTTGAGGGGATTGCCATCCCCCTGATTAAAACTAGGGTTAACCAGCCCAAACTTAAAAATACTATCATATTCTTCCCATGACGATATCTTCAGCAACCCACTTCGTAATAAAATTGCTACAAGTGCGTTGAACTGGCAGTCAAAATATATTCAACCAGTCACACATATTGAAAGTATAAAAAATTGGATTCTTGAAACTTGATGATTTATGATATTTAGACCTGCTTCAACTCAACCCATATGAACTCACCCCACCTTAATGCAGACCACTTTATACATAAACATATTTAAATATCTTCTAATGATTATATACTTCGCACCAACTTTATCATAAATTGTATAAAAAGTGGTTGAACTTCAAACTCCTGTACAAAATAGTCCCATTACCAACTCTTCAACTTGAACAATATCAAGTCCTGTGTCACCACGTGCTCAACGCGTACCCATTTCAAGTCGCCTCCTAATGCAGGCCTTTTACGGCTTTAAATTACTCGAAATATCTTCCCATGACGATATTCGCAGTATCCATTTGTAACAAAATCGTAACAAGTAAGGCGTTATTTTTTTTTAAAAGGGCAAAGTGGTGTTAAAGGCTGACTTGCGATTTTGAAATATAAGTTTTTTGTTCGGTAATTAAAAATGTAATCTCGAACTAAAGATGGTCGTCCTAAAATGCTAATTCCAAAGTTAGAGATGAATCGGAATTTTTCGTTTTCATGCAGTCAAAAGCCAGTATACAGTGCCATATAGGAACCGTCATATAACAAAACATTCCGCTCCGGGATTTAATAACAAAGTTTGATTTTCTATATGAAGACGTCGATTTGATCTTGTAGTTTAGTTTCACAACAATGATTAGTATATGGACAAGCATTACGTATATGCCAAAAAACCCACGATGTTTTTGAAAAATGAGTGCGCCCCCATCATCGGGACATCAGCCAGGGGGTGGGGGGGGGGGGGGGGTAGGACACGATCTGCTCTATTTGGTCAGTGGGGTTTCCAAATGGTAATTTGGGCAACTGCTACGTGCATTTACTATGCCGTCCTCGTCCCAGTGACATTAAAAAAATCATCTATTAAACCTTTGTTCAAAAGATCTTAGTAATAGCATGATAAATTAAGAAAAAATTATTGACTTCAAAATCCGTCGGGGTTAGTGGATTAACCCCGCTGCAAAATAGTTCAATTTCCAATAACGGTCATTTAGATTTAAATATTCTTGACCAGGCCTAGTCTTTAGTCAAGTCTGTGTGTAACCGTTCGATATGCGTAAGTGCGCCCTCCTACCGTTAAGTCTTTGAAACAGACTAGCACCCGGAAGTTGATGCTGTTTTGAATTTGCTGTTGCTGTTAGGTTGGCATGTCCTAAAAAAAAAAAAAAAAAAAATTAAGCTGCTGCTGTTGCTCTTTATGGCAATTAGAGATGTATAACACGCTGTAATACACTATGTAACACAATAGAAAAGTATAAACAAAATATAGAGTCCTGAAAAACCTTACGATGTAGGAAACTACTCTTCAGACTTGCTTCAACTCGATCCATATCAACTTAATTGAGCCCAGTTTACCAATAATTAACAATGCTTGAAATATCTTCCCATTACGAACATAAGTTCAGCAACTCATTTTGTAACTCTGACTTCGTTAAGCTGCCGCTGCTCTATAGGAGAGTAAGCGGTACTTCACTCTTAAATCTTGATTTTGCATTTTCTGTCGTGCACGACAGAAAATCAAATCATGCTTTTGGGGACGATTACAATAGCAGGCAAGTTCAAAACATTTTGTTTTCTTATGTTCTTGTTTGACCAATAAATCTTCGAAACGTTATACCACCAATCAAGTGCTAATTCGTATCCTCAAAAATCTCCTCCTGTGACTTTAATATTTTATAATTTCATAAACAATTTGGTGTAACATTTATTTCTGCTTACAATGACATCACCTATATAGCTCAATGGAACAGCGTAGTCCGTCGTAATCTTGAATTCAAAACACCCTTTTCATTTTAAAATATATCAACACGTCTGCACGCGCACTGCTCCTAGTAGTTGAGCAGTTAAGGGGGATTTTCTGCCAGAATCGTTCAATTTTTGAAGAAAGCAAGAAATTTTGTACATGACTTCTATAATATAGGTAGTTTGAAACAAAAAAGACCCACCAAAATATGGCTTCCTGGTGGTGTCCGGGCCATATTGAATTTATAATGGCCGCCCAAAATGACCGTTTTTAAGTCCATAATTCTTTTTCTGCAGCACCCTAGAAGCAAAATTAACGTGTTATGGCCTATGTTTTTGACGTCAGGACCCTTTGGTGGTCTTATCCTTTTCAACACATATCCATGTGCCATTTGAATGTATTTTTTTAAGATGGCCGCCATAATTTGCCAATTCGATGAAGTCGAGACGTCACTAGTCGCAAAGGCCCTAAACTTCAACGGATTCTCGTGTTATGTTGGAAGTGCCCATAGGAAAGACCTTTTCGGAAAAACGAGGTCATGGGCCAATCCCTTCAAGCTCAAGAGCAGCAACAGATAAAGCGCACCTTGGCAACTACGGCCGGCAAGCAATGCAAGCCAACAACCCACCGATCGCATGCATGATGGAGCCCCTATACAGCCGCTACTCCCTACCAGGGGTATCAGGCCCTCATAAAAAGAAGTGCCAGGCACCGGCGGTAAAAAAGGCGGGAAAGCCCCCCCGTGTTTAATACACAGGAGAGAGTCAGGGCAAAGCAATGGGGCGGGGGGTGTTGCGATCGAAATCTCGAAATTTTTAATTGCATAAAAAGAATCACAATTTGGAGACATTTTGACTTTCTGTAATGAGATGTAAAAAGTCCAAAACAGAATAAGGGGGGGGGGGGGGTTCTGTCCCGCACCCGCCCCCCCCCCCCCCCACAAAACAAATCCGCATACGGCCCTGGCAAGGCAAAGGTCGTGGCCAGCCACGGGGCCGCGGTGGTCAAGGCCGTCCTGGTCGCGACTACCCAGTAAAAATACCAAAAAAACAAAGCAAGCCCACTCTCGCCGCTGTGGTGTGGGCGTCGTCTCATGGACTTGCGGGGCATGCATGCGTGTGATCCATCTGACCCTTGGTTCTGAACGGTAAGCCCTGGAACCGCTCAAGAGTTCATGGCCCGGCACTAGAAGGTCTCGGGTTGTAGGTTGTATTGTTTACCATTTGGAGACAATGTTATAAGACGATTCACTGCGTTCATTACCACTGTTGGCGGTAAATCGCAACAAATTTAGTGTGCCCTGCCGACGACTGTATAGCCGTTTTTGTCAGTGCCCAAATGAGACTAACTGCTAGAAATCTATACTTTAACCAATATTTTTTAATTACAAATCTGTACGTTTCTTTGAGACATGCTGTTAGAAAATCTGTAGTTAACAATATTTTTTTTATTTAAAATTAATCTTTGGCCACTATCTTGAAATCCAATATGGTATCATAGACTAACTTTTAATGGATCAATGAAAATAGTACAGACTGTTAGACGTCCGTAGACGTCAAAGGTCGAATACCTTTCAAACAAAATCCTTGTTGCACAAGTATCTCAT
>JAMKCH010010424.1:0-28744 GCA_023653785.1 Ophioderma brevispina | reverse complement strand
CCTTTTTTGCAAAAAAAATAGCAAAAAATTGCCCCTTTTGTGAATTTGTTTGGGGTCTCCAATTCATGAATTTACTCTAAGAACAGAAACTTTCTGTTGGTGCAAATTTACTCAATTTCATGAGGCAAAGATTATATACTTTATGTAGACACATTAAGGAAGCAATAGCACACTGGTTGGGAGTTATGTGATGCTGTAGGTCCCCAGCTCATTTCCACTGGGATACTCCTGGTAACTTAGTAGGTGCAAAATTCTGGATACTTTAAATATAATTATAGGTGGGCTACAGGGGGAGAAAAATGATATTTCAGATCATTTTTGTCCTCACTCTTATTGATGTAGCTTTGATCCCCTGAGCATTTTTGACACCAATTTTGTCCAAAATCGGTCAAAAAATGAGAAGGTGCCGCCCAAAACGCCATTTAAGGGAGAGGGGTCTGAGGGGGGGTCTGAAAATTGATAAATGTGGTCAATTACCGTATTATATATGACATTTTAAAGCCATATTGGTGTCTAACATTATGTATTTGAGGTCAAAGATCATTTGTAAATGTTCCACCACCAAAGCCGTGTCAGATCTACCGCTTTTGTAAAAATGACGATTTTTGGTCAAATTCAGCTATGGGGGCGCTTTTGCCATTAAAGGTATGGTGTACTTGCTTTCTGATTGCAATCATTGAAAACTTGTCCTAAAGGTAAATGATAGTACCTACTGCAAAAAATTTGAGCTCTTTAAACTAAACGGATTCGCTGTGGCAGCCAGTTTAATTGGATGCGTCAGTACACAATTTTGTGCCATAGGGTTGTGTTTAGGTCAACGAACTTTTGCACCCGAATTTTTCAATAAGACATTGCCAAATTAATAAAATGGCACCGTGAACCAAACAAAAAAAGCTATGTGCTGAAATTTATGAATATACTTTAATACGGCTAATCTCTCAATTCTACATATAAAATATCTAAAAATATAATGTTAGGGCGTGGCCGGCAAGCGCCCTCATGGCTTAATTTACTTAAAAGAGCTATTTTATGAAACGAAAAATCAAAACCTGACGAAATTCATCAAATGTTCCTTGACCTCAAAAACATAAAATTAACCCTAACATTGCGAAAATATGACACATAATCCAGTAATTGACAAATTAATCATTTTCCAGAACCCCCCTCAGACCCCCTCCCCTTAACATTGGCGTTTTTGGGTGGCACCTTCTCATTTTTTTTTGGCCGATTTTTACAAATTGGTGTCAAAATGCTCGGGGATCAATCTACATCAAATAAGAGTGGGACAAAATATCCTAAACATCATCATTTTATACCCACCCCTCATATAAGAACTATTGATAAAACATGTCATTTAGACAAATTAACTATGAAAGTACCACCTCTTCCTTTACATGTAAATTGTTGCAATAGTTGTAGTGTGTAAACCATTGGCACTCCCAGGCTGTTTGAGTACCCTGTGCATTATTGGAAAGCAATGTCTGAGTAATGATTCTGGATTTATTTTGTATATAAGAACTATTGATAAAATATGTCATTTAGACACAAGTGAATGAACTATGAACGTATCTTTTCCTTTGGAGGGGGATTTTATATTAAAATATACCTGGATAGCCAAACCTGTACATGTAAATTGCAATCAGTGTTGGGTGTAAACCACTGACTATCCCAAGCTGTCCAAGTGCCATGTGCATTATTGATTGGAGAGTGTCTGAATACCGATTGATAATATCAGTTTAAATAATACAAGATATAGTATGCATGTCTGTTGAAGGCCTTCCTATATGTACATATATGTAAATAATTGATGGATAGGAAATTTGAAAGACTTTTATAGTTTAAGCAATAGTTTAACATTTTATACAACTTTGCATATGACACTTTTTTAAAGTCTTTTAAATGTTTTTGCAGTAGTTAGTTTACTTTACCTATATTTTGGGTAATGTGTTTAACAATTTTTTGTCATCTGCCTTAAGGCAGTGAAGACACATAGGGATCACTTTGTCCACTGTTGTAGTCTGTTGACATAGTATGTTGTTGAGAAAAAGGGTTAACATTTGCTGGAAATATCTGAAAACTTCAATGGATTTAAACCAAACTTGAGTCATAGGGGCAATGTGGGATCCCGCATTTGTTGAGGGCAAAGGTTACATAACAAGGTCAAAGGTCATATGGGGTCAAGTTGTAAGAACTGATTTGAAAGTTGAAGTTCAATTGGAACCAAATTTGGTTTATGGATATTACATGCAAACCCTCATTTGTTTATGAGGTCAAAGGTCACATGTCAAGGTTAAAGGTCATATGATCCCTATCATCATGCTATCGTGATGGCAGGGACACAAGCGATCTGAGGACGGTGATATTTTTTAATGGTATGTCAAAATTAAAGGTCCATGGTCCGATTAGCCTCGTCCCCATGGAACCCCCCAATTTTTGCCGGATTGGTCAAAGTTTAGGCATCATAAGAAAGCTACTATTTTTCTCATTTACCCTGAGAATCTTAGGGCTCGAATTGTTTGGTTCGATGTTATGAGCGAAAATAGCCCACTTTGGTCGAACCAATATTAATTTTTCCACAGTACTCTATGGGGTATACAAAATCACATTTTAGCTCTCACTAAAAAAATGGGTTGAATTTGGCGCAAAACTTTACAGATCGGGTTTGGGGTGAAGTCATTCTATCATGATGGATAAATATCATTCAGTCAGGTCATCACCCTTTAAAATATATACTTCGTTTGTGTAGGTTGGGGAGTCTGAGCCAATGCAATAAATTCATGTTGCCTTCCATCAATCCTTAACACCCAAGATCTGGAGATGACTTACCATCTTCGCACATCTCCAAACCAAACAAGCCTGTTGACACCCAAAGACTACGCCAAATAAAAAGTGGGTTACATTATGATGAAAATCTGGTATTTCTATTTTTAATATTTTTGCTTCCAATCCTTTGGTTCATGGACAACAACAAACCAACCTGTATATGAAATTATTCTAAGCCTTGTTTCAGGTCCATATGTGCTGGGTGTAAATCTAAATATTCATATTTTACTAATTGTACTTTTATATGGGAAACGTTTGGAATGATTCATAGAAAATTACAATAAATGTATAATATGACTGTAAATAAAGGAAGCAGTTTTTTAAATCATACGTGTATATTTTTGATTATCAAATACATGCAAAAGTATGTTATTGCCATATGATAACAGCTGACCTGATTTATGTTGATTATTTAAAGGGGCTTATCCAATTTATAAGTGTAAACTGTTTTCCCTCTGGCTGCGAGGCTGCACTTGCATACACAACCACCAAGTTGGGTGTGAAACAACTTGTAATTTTGATGGTAGAAGAGATACTGCATATTGCAAAAACAATGCTTCTGTCTCTATCTTCACAGGGAAATTGACTTAAAGGAAATATGTCATGATTCGGAATTTTTGGAAAATTTGGTCTGGATGGCAGCTTAAGACGTAGATGACATATAAATCAAAATAATGAAAATCTTCCACTTGTTGAGTATTTTGCCCTTTTAATTTCCCGCCCAATAGCTTACTCGAAAACGATTTCCGAAATCCACATCGCAGGCAATGTGACCTTCAAAGTGATGACCATCCCTAATTTACGTCGGTGTGACCATCATATCTCGTGTTTGCCACTTCATAATAATTAAACCAACGAAAACTACAAAAATGTCATTCCTGTAACTTTTTTTTTTCTATTTTATTATTAACTATTCATATCCCTCATATTTTACAGTGTCAGCAATAACAATACGAGTCAACACGAGTTTTGGTCATCACTTTGACGTCACAGGTAGAGCAAATTGAGCGCTATTTTATCAAGAGCCGTGGCGAAAATCCGCCCTTTTTCTTCTTTGGTATGTCAAAAAAGCAAAATTAAAATGCTCTTATTTTTGTTAATTTTACAATCAAATTGTATTATTTTTTTCGCGGGATTTCGTGATGTATGACATATATTTTTATGAATGTAGTCACTGAAGCTTGACAAAAAAAAATCTTGACTATTTCTTTAAGGCTGAAATTTCAATGATGACAAAGAGAAAAAATACGGGCTATAATACTTCTGTGTAGGTCCGGAGTCCTTGAAAGACGATTGGAATAAACACCTTTAATGTCTATTGCAAACAGATAGTGACCTACAGGGGATTTGCTTTCATCACCAGGGTTAGGTGGAGTCTGAGCTGCTGTCTGATCTAGAGAAATCCTGTGTGGATCCCATGGAATCAATCCGTCGCTTTAAACAACATTTCATTGTGTGTCGCATTCGGGCCCATTCAAATACATTGTAAGTCAAACGTTGAGCGCCTGATAAGGACAGTAATGTTAGTCCTCAGTGATTGAGGATGGTCCCTTAATCATATAAACATTCTATATGTTATTTGCTCTGTATCATAGGACTCACAAAATAAATCAAGTCCCCAGATAAAAATTGGGTTAGTCGTGCAAAGTTCTTGAACCTCACCAGATGATCGATACTACTCGGAGATTTTCTATCTAGCAATGATCATGTGATATCACAGTCTTGAGAGTCGGCGATCTGCCAATCGCATTGGCTTGTTTTGGCTCACCCAGGATCTTCTCTTGTCTGGATCGATGTGTAAATCCAGATCACAAGCATGTTACTTGATAACGAATTCCAAATCAGCTATCAAGATGATCTAGATCTAAAAGGATGCATATTTTGAATATGGTCTTCAATTTGAAATACTCAAGTTGCAAGTGCACCTCCAGCAATTAATGTTCATGAATTCTCCATGCCACACTTGTGATGACATGCAATTTCTGCTTATCACATCATTAGTGTTTGTTATGTAATGGTATGCAAGCTTATACTTGCTTTGTTCACAGATGATAAGGCCAAAAAACAGAAAGTTTGTCTCTGACCCAGAACAAAAATGGGGAGAAGAAATGTAGGGAGAGAGACCGAGAAGGGTGAGAAAAAGAAAAAAGGGAACAAGAGGGGCGCGGTGTAATCGTACGTCACTCGCTTTAAAACAAAATTTGCACGTCCGCTAACCTCTGCTGCGATATTTTTTTTACCCTTCTCTTCTGAATCGCACAGAAAGGCTGATCATCTTCTCTGGTCTTATTGATGACATCGTACGGACAAAACGAGCCGGTCTCTACACGTCCCAGGGCTTTATTCCAATTTAAGTTTGAATTTGCCAAAATGCGCCCGTAGAGCGCGAAAATCACCGATTTTGTCCATTTAGGCTAAAATTGTTGAAATTCCCCGACTAAGAGGGATAAAAGGCACATGGTAACTTGTCCCCCTGCCTCCACGCTCCACCCCCTCTTCCCCCCCATCGGTATCGCACTGCTGCCAGCTGCGTGCAAGTTGGACTATATTCACCTTCTCTTACATACTCAATTTAATCAATGTAGAGTGAGTTTCTTGTTTAGCTGGTCAAGCACTCAAGCATGTTATAATTCTAAAAATGTCCAATCTACCGCGGGACTATAAAGCGTTAAGTTCATGATGATATGTCTTCACAGGGAAGAATCCATAAATATGAATAGCGGTCCCAAATAGTCGTCCGATTATGTGGTCATAAAGAATAGACGAGAACTATAATGCCCCTAAGTGACCCCTGAATGACCTTTAAACCAGCTTATGTGTTACTCCACATAAACCCCTTGTCCCAGTGTATAAGCTTATCAAGTATGAACTTTGATCCATCACTGCAGTAAAACGTGACAGTAACAGTTGGACAAAGTGTCCAACCAAAAGGTGTAAAGAATGTTGACAGACACGGACGACCACACAGACACGGACATGTTTGACATAAGGTCTTTTTTTCCGATTGCAATTGGATGACTAAAGGATCCTGCACAATATATTCCATGGATATGATCAAGGGGACTCTTCTTCAGTAATTAAGATATACACGGCCGTTTCTTTAACTACTGGAAGCCTATACGGCAGCTACACCTGTCTACCGCGGCAGAGCTAACTGCACCGTACAAAGAACACTGGGCTAATGGTGAATGCGGTAGCTGCAAGCTAGGGTTACAAGTACAAACAGTTATTAGTAACAGTAATGTGGCTACTCTGCTGTACCTATACCCCAATGGCTACCCCTGTAGTTGCCCCACTAGGTGGAGAGAAGTGGATGTTGAAGTATAAAAAACAGTACCTCACCGGAGTATACACTCAAGCTACCAAGTAGCTAAAAAACCCCCGCGTTTACCACGACGCCATTTTGATAGTGGATGACATTTCATTAATGAGGGCGCTATACAATCGGGCTCCGGTTAGCATGTTTGAAAGAACGTTTTTTTTAGGAAAAATCATTACGAAATTCAAAATCGGGCATCATCAAAACCCCTATTTGCCGCACATGTAATAAAAAAATGCAATATATGCCAAAATATAAAAAAAAACAATTGCCATGAGAAATACTGCTCGCTCTTCTCATCCGGTTTTCCCTCACACTTATCTACTCTCCTCCACGACGGTGCATACAGCCTGCTGGTGTGTAAATTAATCCTCTATTGCGGCCAAAAATACACGGATCCTGGCCGCGAGTTACTTCTATTGGGTAGGTAATCCATGTCTACTCGGTGGTAGCTTTTTGTAACTACCATGAGAAATTGGCCGTGTATAACGTTGTCCAACATTCTAGACACGAGGTTGTATAGATCCCATGACGACACAAACATTCTGCAGTTTAATCCAAGATTTTCCACAAACTCAGTCTGTCAAAAATGTCCCTTTTAGTGACCACAACATAAATGCTTTCTATTTTTTTTTATTCCGAAAACTGAAGTCTCAGTTGGCCTGAAAGATGACAGCAGACAATACAGCTTTTACCCACACAAGATAATGAAAATCCCGATGTATTGCTTAACTTGCAAATTGCAGGGTAGAGAGTTACTTTTTGTGGTGTTGTAATGATTTCATATAGCTTAGGCACCCAACCGATGTCCTGCCTTGGTACTTTGATTAGAGAAATGCCTTAAATGTGAACACAACAGGTAGTTGTTTGGCTTATATTTCAATAATAGGCGAATTAGCATTTGCCTTCCAATATGAAATTAGAAATTCACAATTTTGTGTAAATCTCAGCTTAATCCTTTCAGTTGGGGCTATTTTTGATGGAAACTGACTCATGCAAAATTAGGATTTCAATTTTTAAGGACACCTGAATAGGTGAATCTCTTGTTGTACCTTTATCGGCATCATTAAAACTACCTATGTGTTGTGCAATCTTTGTTTGCAACATGCGGAAAATCCCCAATCTGTCTATAGTAGCTTTTCTAGAAATGTCCCCAAAACCTTTAAAACACATTGCATCAGCAAAGGTGCATTGGCAAAAATCAACAACCTTTGTGAGAAATGTAGCAACGACAGTTATTGAAGGAGGATCACGGACCCAGGTCGAACATCATTTTACAGGGGGTCAAAATCAGACGTTGCTCCAAATTTGGTAAGAATAAAAATTCCTTTAAAAAGGAAAGGGGCGCCCCAAGGATTGAGTCTTGTTTGGGTTGTTTTTGTGGTTGGGAAATAACTTTGTAAGAAAGAAACGGTAGACCAATATCAGATTGAATTCGCGAAGTTTTATTATTGCAACTTTTTTAGTACAAAAGTTTGTTGACATAAAATAGATATATATTGAATATACCAGAATATAGTATGAACATTATAGTTTGTTGGTTGAAAGGTGCAATTTTTGTATAGGAGCAATACCAATTAGCGTATTATAGAGGACAATAAAGGAAATTAGGAAAGCTTATTTTTGTAGCCCACATACAAGGTCAAAGGAACTTGTTTTAAGTGTATACCATATGAAACTATACTAGACATCTTGGTTGTTTATTAATCTTTTAATACACTAGAAGAATTGGAATTGGTTTATTTCAGCATTTTAGGGAGTGAAATTTGTTTATTGAGGCACTGCTTGGCAGAAACATCTGATGGGGTGGATTTTGAGAGTTGCCTTTTGTTGTGGTCATGATAGTTTTAAACATGACCTTTGCCCTTGACTTCAGAAACACATGAGGGTGTGCTTGAAAACCATAAATGGAGTTTGGTTTTAATGGAATAGCATATTTTCCAATGAGGTCAATGGTTACATTTTCAGCTTATTTTTACAACCGACTTCACAAGACATTTGACTGGTAAGAGGCTTTTGACCTTATTTAACAATAGTACTCCTATATTGCACCTTTGTTTTAAAACCGCTATTAAATTGCATAAAAAACAATGCCTTGTTTAATTTTCACAAATTTGAAGGTATTTAGAGAACAGACAGGTGAGATTCAATAGTACACGTAAAATGTTGACATCACAGTAATAATTGCTAAATATGACCTATTGCATAAAATTTTGCGATATTTTGCTGTGTTTTCTGAGGAACTATCGGAATTTATAACCACAACATCGTAGATATCAAAAAAAGAATGCCTAGTTTAAGTTTCGCCAGATTTGAAGTGGTATTTTGAATTATGCTCCAAGTGGGCCCTTAAAATAAAATAAATGGTGAAGAGGCAAGGACCTATTATTACTAATTTGCATAATTAGAAGCCTTAATTGCATAAAGTGGTAAAGAAGGAGCTTGTTAATTTTACGCCTAATCGGGCATTACCCGATGCCCCAAAACAACTGAATTTTCGCGGGGTTCTCGGTTTCGTGGTTGGCGGCAGGGGGTTGGGGGTACCAAGGGTTAGGATTGTTTGGTCCGTGCGGACAACGCCAGGGTTCCAGATTATACAAGGGTGTTTCCAATCACCCCCTGCCACCAACACAACCCATCCAATTAGGTTTTCTCAGTTTCAACCAAATTACAAAAATGAAAAAAACTTAAACTAAAAAAAACCAATATACAAAATATAATAATTATTGATAATAAAATTGAGTGATATTTTGTTTTTTTGTTTTTCTCCATTTTTTATATTATATTGTTAAAATCTTATTTTAGTTTGGGTTCGATGATTGTCACATTTTTAAAATTTTTTTTTTTTTTTTTTTTTTGTTTTTTTTTTTTTTATTTTTATAAGTGTGTAAAAAACATTGTCTTAGATTTCTTTTTTAATGTATTTTGTCATTTTTTTTTCATTTTTACTATTCGGGTTTTATTTCGTTCAATTAAGTGTCTTACTTTTTAGTTTTAATATTTGTTCATATTTGCTTATTTTAGAATGTTATTTTATTGTTTCATTAATTTTTGTTTCGTATCGATATTTTGGATTATTTCTTTAATTTCATTTTTATTTAAACTTTTTAATTACTAACGTTGTTCATATTTATGCTCAAGTTTCAGATTGATTATTGCTGTTTTATTTTAATTAGTTTTTATAATAAACAGCACATCTTTTCCTGAACAAAGTGCTGCTTTCTATTTATCAACGTGTATTTGTTTGTTTTTAGTTGCATTTTGTTATTATTTTTACATTATTTTGTGTTAGTAACTTTGTGATTAAGGCCAATGGATTGGATATTTAGTTTCAGTTACTCCAGCCCCAACCCGAATTTTCATTTTTGTAAAAAACTTCCATTCTTGTGGTTTTAAAAGTCATATTTTTTTCAATCTTTAAATTTTTTAAAGATCAAAATTTCACCTTCATAATATCAGGCCTGTCGTTCTGATCATTTTACATATTTTTGTGGTTGAGGAGATTACTTAGTGGTTAATAATGACACTTTTAGATAATACCTAACAATGTTACCTGATCATACTCTGCGATCGAGCTACAATATTCATCTTGAAAAAAGTTTGGTTTTTTTGAAGGAAATATTACTTAAAAAAGTACCAACTGTTATAAAGTCTGATGTTAGATATATGAATTCAGGTTTTTAGACACCATCTTATACCAATGACGGAACATTTAGATGAAATCTGAAAAAATAATGAAATAGTGACCTCATTTTTTTCGTGAACAGTCAAACGGAACACTAACAATCAATTCCATTAACTTAATAATTTTTGTTTTTATTTAACGTTATACTTATTTTTATGTATTTTAATTAATTTTTTTGTATATTGTTGTTATTTTGAATTTTAACAAAATACAAAATTTTGTCTTTTTATTTGTCATTAACGTTTTCTATTTTTCACTCATGTTCAATTGTAATTCTTTGAATTTTTATTTGTATTTATTTATATTTAAATTTTTTTCTTTTGTTTCCATTGTAATTTGTTTTATTATTATAGTTTATCAACTTATCTTTATTTTTTTAATTATTTTAAAGATGTCTTATTTTTTTTTATTAGTTCATTTTTTAGTACTTTGTTTATTGGTGTATTTTCATTTAGTTGCATTGTTATTACTTTTTACATTTACTTTTGTTCATTAACTTTGTTCATTAACTTTGTTATAATTTAATTTGCTTATATTATTTTATGTATTTTTAAGTAATTTAAGTTAATGATTGTTTTTCTTTAAAAATCTTATTTGTTATTTGTCTTTTATTTTTATGTGGCTACAGTTTCCTACGGCGGTCCGGAAAGTGTTGTGTTGTGTCACAGACTGCGAACAATATTATATTGTCCTGCGCGAGCGATTAACGCTTATCTCCGGAAAAACGAAGGGTTCTATGGAGGTTTTTGCTTCAGAGGGGTCCGTTAACTATGTTTTGTTTTGAATATGTATCGTAATTGGGTCTGAACCTGAGATGAACAGTCCTTCCTCCCCCTTCCCGTGAGTAAGCCTCTTAACAAAACACTCCCCTAGCGAGAAAAATGAAAGGTTTTGTCGGGTACTTCTGTGCTCGCAAACATGGAAAAGTAAGGAACGCAATCGCTATGGGCCCCATCCCTGTACTTAACCGGACCGCCGCTAAACAGTTTCCAAGCCAAGCTAATAGGTGCGCCCTTCTGTCAGTGCCCCTAGAAATGAAGAGTTGTTCATCTCGCTTAATGTGTTCAAAATAAGGAATAGGTGTACCCTCTGCAATGTATAGTTATTATGTTATGTGACAAAAAAAAATAAGGGCAACAATACTCCAATTGGCGTTGACCTTCTTTGACCCTTTTCTTGTAAGTTAATTCATTTACATAATAAAAACTATACTTTGTGGGAGTCCTCATTCCCCCAAGCAATAATTTGCAAGTATTAAAGATAATCAGATTAACTGTTAATGTTGACTCTGTACCAATGAGATGACCGTTTCTGTCATTTTAGTAATGTTACCCTATCACTTCCCAAACCATGGTTGCTAGATGGTACAAACTGTCTTTTTGGAATCCATATGCTGGGGGGGGGGAACTCCTTAAATAAGGCACCCTATGATATTCTTGCTCTGCTGTCTTCTATTTATTGTAGTTGTGGTCTTAATAAATGTCAGGGGTATTCATCATTGTATGGGTCTAGTCACGTTTTTCGTTTTGTGTGTCAACATTATGTGATATATGTTGCCCAAATTGTTTTTAAGCATTTTAGCTTGGTTTTTTGTTTGTTTGAGGAAAATTACTGTGCTTTTTGTTTGTATGATTTCGTGTCTTTATTTTTGCTTTCTTTGTATTCGTGGAATTTAAAATCTATTTTTTCACTAATTAATAGCCTAGTTTGTTGATATATTGTCCTAATTTCAGAATAATTTTTTAACTAATATCAATATCTTCAAATGGTGTTTGATTGCTGATATTATATAATATTATTAAATTATATAAAATATTTTAGTGTGCATCAAGTTTGGATGCATGTGCGCGCAAATACGTCCTATCGAAAACAAAAAATACTTACAAAATGCAGATTTACAATGCTATCGGCTCTGCCTTGCATAGAATAGATTTTCCAAATTACTACTGGCGGCTGCGGAAAGGTTGTAGTCTTGTGTAACAGCTCCGAAAATTTTATCTAAATTAGAACTGCGTGAGAGATTAACGATCACTCCGTCATAGCGAATGCATGCATGCAAATGAAACTAAATCTCGAAAGATCTTGGAAAACGAGGGGTTTTCTATGAGAGGATTTTTACATCAGAGGGTCGTTACTATGTTTTGTTTTAAATATGTACCATAATTGGGTTGAACCTATAGAAACCTAGCGAGAAAATTGAACGGTTTTGTCGGGTACTTCGGTTCTCGCAACACGGAAAATTGAAAACGCAATCGCTACGGGCTGCATCCCTTTTCCCACACTGCATTTCGGTATTTTCAGTCTTGATAATTTTCAAACGCTGCTGTTCAATGTCGTTTTCAATTTTAGAAAACAGGCCCTATACGTAATTACCGTTACAGCCGTGTAGCCCAAATAGTCATTATGGATGCACCAAATTTAAGGTTTGCAGGAAAAGTAGTAAAAGTAGTAAAAACAAAGTTATAAAATCTGGTTTTCCCTATAAACAGGGTTGGCCGGATTCACCTCAACTACAGCAACGGACCTTAACCCCCCTCCACTCACCAGATTCAATGCATTCCTCCCATCCTCAACCCAACCCAACCCTTCTACTCCTTACTCACTGCTATTCCCATGTAGTAGGGTTATTAAATCAGAATCCCAATCTTTTGAAGATTGGGGGAAGAAGGGGGTTTGCAAGATGCTTTTTCTCTAGTTTGAAGGGTGCTGAATACGAATTTTGGAGTTCCAACCGCTTGGGAAATGTGGGGAACTTTGTAAAATAAAGGGGTAAAGTTATGTAACTAGGAACTTTAGTGTGGTAAATTACAATCCCTATCTAGGAGTGCACCTTCAAGACAACTTAAGTTGGAAACACCACATGTTGGTCCTGTTAAATTCAAAAGCAGCAGATGCTTGGTTGGTGGGAGATGAAATATTTCGAATGCCTGTAAAAAATTAAAAGAAACAGCCTTACAAAAACCTTGGTCAGGCCCACATACTGAATAAGGCCTTGTGCCGCAGGGCTCCTAGATGAAAAAAGAACATCAAAGATATTGAAAGAATCCAACGGCCACGGAGTGAGCGAGATTTGAAAGTTCTAACTATGAAGAGATCAAAAGGAACTGTAAACCAATCTGCTCTAAACGAACTTGGGTGGCAGACACTAGAGGAGAGGAGGAAAAACATCAGACTAGTACTCTCATGTTATAAGGATCAACAATAATCTCAGCGACATCCCCAGCGATTTGACTACCTAAAACCAGAAACCCGACTTATCTTGTCATCGAAAAACCTCCAAGAGCTACCAACACCACACAACTAGACTGAATCTTGCACAAACAATGCATTTTTCCCTCAAACAATATCTGAGTGGAATAGTTTGAATGAAGAAAAATTCATCAAAGAGCTCTTGAATCTTCCAAGAAACATACATCAAAGCAAGTAACTGCAACAGCAAACCCCGCACAAGCTGCTGTTATACTCCGATGGAGGTCCTGCCAATATACAAATTTGAAAGTTGAAATTGAAGTTGAACATCGCCCATATCTTCACCCACCCATACCTCACTTAGCTGTCACAGCCACCTAGCATCCAACCATCCCCAATAACCTATCCCCTAGGTATGTGAATCCTTCACTATGATTCAACCTCAGCACACAACTTTTTCCTCCTGTTCCACCATACCTCAAGCTCCTTTCTTACATCTTCACACATAAAATCTCTTGCTACACTGGGGTCATTCTCTTCATCTTTGTGCATATTCCATGGATCCATTCCACTTTCCCACACCATACTGAATTGCTTTTACCCTCTTCCCACACATTGCAACATAGGTCTACCTACTCGCAACCACCTCATCTTCACCATGGCACAGCAACTTTTGTCTTCCAAGGTTGACCTTCAAACCCTTACTCTCAAAAGCCAATCCATTTCCAAAACTTTCCCCTCAGTCCATCTATTGTCTACACCATTAAGGTAGGGTAGAATAGAAAGATCCTAATCAAATGAAAGTCTTAATTTAAACATTTTTAGTGTTCTTTTCAGAAAATATAACGTAGTATGTGTGGAATTATGTGCAACCGACACTTTCTGCAATAATTATCCAAATGAGAGATCCATATGGCGCCACTGGTTGCCATTTGAGAAAGTTTGATGCTTTCTCCTGACCAAAGGTACCATATAACATAAAATTGGTATTTATTGAGATGACACATTTTGCCCTTGTACAGATGAATTTTATGTTTCTAATTTATGAAAGTTTAGATTATATTAAAAAATTATTAAAATTACAGGAATTTCCACAGTCCTTAATGGTTTAATGCTAATAATGGCTCCACATCGGGGTAGACTTTTAAAAAATAAAAACGTCAGTACAAGCAGTATCATGTAATGAACAACTCCGGCAAATGGCATTTATTTGAAGAAACACAAAACTGGAGATATTGTGCATCAAAATGACACCTTTGGTCCAAAATAGAAACTGAGAAATAGGCAAACAGGTTTTTGGAATACTTATGGTCAATTAACATCACCAGTGTTCTTGCAGCCGTTACATTACTTTCCTTAACCCTATGTAAAAGAGGTTGTATTTGCCTGATTCCCTGGTCTGTATAGAACAAAGTGTTTCCATTTTTTTTTTATTCTGGAAGTTATTGCAAAAAATATCCGTAACTAGGTTTAAACGCGTTGCTAAGGAAAACAAACATTATTGAAAAATATGGGTAATTAGGCATTTTTGGATTTTCATGGTTGAAGTTTACTAAAAACTGGACAAAACAGAAAATTGATTCTTTAAGGAAAAAAAATTTTTGATTAGGATCTTTCTACTTAAAAAACAAGTCATAGCATACAATCTTTTCATAAAATAATCTTTTGCACTATCAGTGATTTACATCAATCCACAATTGCCAAAAATCAATGGCAAAAGTACCGAACCCTGGTGATGCATCTCACCCACATTTCACTCAAACTCCTCGAAAATCAAGACCCCACTCTAACTCTTGTCTTTCCTCCTTCATACAAAACTCATCACTGCTCAATACGCTCTGGTAAAAAAATCTCTCTCTCACACACATTGCCCATGCCATTGCTTTCCTTGGTACTTGAGTCAAAACACGTTATCTGACTGTTCCTCTAAGCTCGATATTACTATTGCAACCTCCTCAAAATAAAACCCCACAGCTGTTTGACCCCATGCCAAATTGTCTCTTTTATTTTAGAGCAATTTTAAACAATGGCGAAAACTACCACATGGCGGGGAATCTTGCCATATTAGGCTACAAAGGTCATAATTTTGTATGTTTAAAGCTTTTTATGAAAGCCTCATATTGCCCCGCCCAATTGAAATTTCATCTCAAATTACACAGGTGTAGATACAGGTCTAAATACTCCAAATCAGTTGTTCAAAAGTGTGTCACCGTTAATATTTTTTGTTTTATTCTCGTTTTGTCATAATAAAGGACCTCCAAAAGCTGTGACAATGAATCCACGTTCCCTTCCTGGTCGGAAACCCAAATTGCATTCATCCACTTTTTTTCCCACTATATTCCGAATCCTATTCTCTAGAAACCTCTCCACAATTTTCATTGCATGCTCTAACAAATTCACACCCCTATATGCACCACAACTCATTGCATCCCTTTCCCTTTAAAAATTGGAATACACACTCACTAGCCCACTCCTCCAGCATACCCCCTCAAACTACCCCCATCTAACAGTATCTGACACAACTCATCATCACACCAAGCCCTATCTCTCCACTCGTGCTAATCATATCAGCACTCACCTCTGAGAGTCCAGCTGTCTTAATTTTTTCATTTCTCTTATTGCCTTCACCAATTCTTCCCTGGCTGACCCTCTAAATCTGGCCCTTCCCACCACATCAGCCTCCACCCTCTGATCCCATCATTTCTCTCATCATTGGATTTCTCATATACTATTCCAGACTCTACTCTCTCACTTGAAATTCAACTTTCGATATCACTTACACTCTCATATCATTCTTCCCCCCTTCGAATCTCTTCCATCCTTTGTCATCCTTCACTATCTTATACACCTAGTTTGGATTCTCTCTCTGCTTACCGTTTTTTTCTCATATACTTATATGCATCTTTCTTTCTCACTATCGCCTCCTTAACCTCTGCATTTCCACCTCTGCATTCCACCACCCCTGTATCTCTCCTGTCTCCCCTACCTTTCGTTTTCCAGACACACTTCATCCCACATGCCTGTTAAACACCCCCCTTCTTTATAAGCACTCCCAACAAATTTGACCACATCAGTCCCCACAAGCCTTGACACATCTCTCGTCCAAAAATTCTTTCTTGTCTCTTCTTCAGCTTCCACAACCAGGCAACCTGTGTTGCATCCCTGGAACTTAACATCTCCAGGAAGAAATTGTCTACTTCCCCTTGCCCCTAACACAAACCAATACTCAACCTCACCACCTCCTCCTCAAACCATTAAGACTGTTATCACCTATCACCTCTTCATTCTCAGCTCCACCCATTTTTCACCAAAAATTCCTCTTTCACCAGGACTCCCACACCCCCTCCCCCTCACGATTGCCTGGCATACCATCATAATTGTACTTTTCTTCCTCTACCCCAACATTCCTAGCCCCCTCCCCTATCCTCCACAAATGTCCACCACTCCTCTAACTCCATTCTTTCTTCACTTATCTTACCCTTTCCCCTTCAAAACTCCCATGTTCCAACTACCAACCCTCACCCATGAGGCAGGCGGCACCTGAGTGACTCAAGATATTCCTTGCACCTTCCTCTTCAAGCTGGTTGTTGCCCCTTTAAATAATATCTCTGCCATGAGGATTTATTGGAGCAAAAAAATATAATTGACCGGATGCCCTTCCTGATGGCAATCCACGTCATAATTATGTCATAATAGTTAATTAATATTTTACTATTAAGCCCTTGAGGTTGGAATTTGGTGAATTTGTAAGTTAGCTTTACAATGAAACTATTGACAAAATTTCCCAAAAAGTCAAAAAATGTCCAAATCCTATCCCTATGTGGACGCAGCTGACAATTGTCATTTGGTTATGAAAAGAAATGGTATTATAATAATACTAATTCCAAACATTCCTATCACCACACACCAACATTGTAAAGGTCCCAGGAAATGGGACGATTGATATGAACAATTACAAACTTTAGGGAAATGCCAATTCCAAAAACAGGGCCAGAACAAGAATACACTATCAGTGACATCATTAGTGAATCTTGATTTTCAGTCAGTTGCCATTAAATAGTTCACACCAGTCACCTGGAATTTCTATGTACTCTCTGAAAAATCAATAGTTCAATTAATGATGTCATCACCAAACCCAAATTATTGAATACTTTCTGTTCTCCTTGAGCCTGACACAAACCACATCAATTCTATTGCATTACCTGGGCCCTTTAACTTTTATTACTTCAAGAACAGGATGTTACAGTTTGTTCTGTAATTTTGAAGGAAAGACACTCTGGAAGCAAAACTTTTCTTTTCATTTTTTCAAGATGTGTGAATGTTGATTAACCCAAAGTACTAAACATGCCATTTCTTGTTCTCTTTGCTTTTATTTCTTGCGAATATTTCCAAACCGATTGTTTGCCCTACAATCACCCCTTGTACTCCATAGTCTAGTAAGTGTAGTAAAATATTATCACATATTTTTATTTAAGCTAAAGCAATTGCTTGCTGTTCTGGTCTATCCACAAATGGCGGGTTTCAATTTTTTAACTGAAGATCATTTTTGTGATCTGGCTTTTAATTGTTTAAAAAAAATATAAGCATTAGAAAGCAATTAGAATATAGTCTGTACTATGTGATATTTGATTACATCAAAAACTAAACAAGAGTTTGTTCCAACTTAATAAACGGTGGTGGAATTCTTGAATTTCACCATGTTCAAAAGTAATCGTTTCCCTGTTTTGTTAACACATGCTGAAATTTATTCCACAACATTGTGAATAAGTTTGCTGTATTTTGCCTTTAAAATAAATTTAAATCACCTCTTTAATGGAACACAAACAAACCCAAAACCAACATGAGTCTAGCTACATTACTTAACATTTCCATCCAATATGTACCCCTAGACTACAATCACCCAAAATAAAAACCATTTCAGACTTGAAAAATTTCCCCTCCTCATAAACAATGAAACTCTATTTTGCAAAAGGGCCTGAACCAAGGACGTCAAACACTGTTGGCAAATCTTTTAGCAAATAAGGCTCTTGGCAACCATACTATACCAAACGTGGAATGAAGATGCATGGGAGTTGTTTTTGCTTGATCTTTACAGAGTAAATCAATATACTTTTATTAACGTCATAAAACAATGCTCCAAACACCTTATGTAGTTAAATGCTGCATGCATAATATAAGGTCCCTTTTGGTCATTATCCAATTTTAAAATCAAGCAGGGTACTCCTAGAAATGAGGAATCAATAACTGTAATTAGACTCCAATTGCAACTGCTGTGCAACATTTTTCCAAATTGTTAATTTTGGTATAAGCAAAACTGTTAAAAGGACCAAATTCCAAAATGGGCTTATACCTGTGTGCATACTGGTTTTAAAAAATACTTCAAAAAGTAGCGGATGTGCTTATTTGTGAGTGTTTGCAATAAGCTTTACTAGTGTGAGGCCTTCAGTACCACACATTTTAAGGGTTAGTGTCTAGAGGCAGGCAGGCAATTTGAGTTTGGATTTTAGGCACTAGTGTAGTATTCTTAAAAATAATGGAAAAACAGCTTAATTTACATTAGATGCTGAATTTCTCAGAATTTGTTAAACCAAAAATCCCCTACTGTTCCCAGAAATTTATAGTGAATGCCAACTATGTGTGTTTAAATGTATATACTCAAGAAGTTTCACCAACAAAAACATCTCTTTCAACCCTGTCAGTGATTTATATGACTTGTGAGGCACGTTTGTTGAATTAGTTAGATGGTCAAATGTTCATACATTTTTACCAAATATCAGAGGTCATTGAGTGAGTTAGTTGTACATTGTGATCCCAAAAACAGTTAACCTGAATCATATTTGATTAAAAGTGCCTACAGAACCAAGATCATGGGTTTTTATCCACAAGAACAAATAAAGTGAGAAAACGACTTACAAAAACAAACTTTACCCTTTAAGGCAATGCTTCTATTTGTAAAATAATCGGCTCATCATTAAACCTTCTTAAGATATAAAAAGCACATATATATTACTAAAGATCAATGGTTCAGATACATAAACATCTCAAGCTCTTTGGGTATGTTTGGAGGAAGAGGCCATGGAATTACCGGAAATGGGACAGATTGTGTTAGAACACCAGGATATTTAATGGTTGAAAGAAAAAACATTTAGCTGCAATAGTGACTGTAATAAGATACCATAATATTAAACAGGATCATTTTGATTAATTAAAGGTCTGCCTACAAAACAGACCATGGTACCAAACAAATGATACACTATGGATTAAAAATGGCCCCCTTTTTAAAGTAATAGTTGCACAGATTATGTTAAATTTACAATTGAAGACCTCTGACCTCAGGGGTCAAAGGCCCTCTAGAAGTGTCACATGGTCACATGTGTTATCCTCTTCACGCACAAACCCCGCTGGCAGACAACACCGGTGCCTTGTGGGAATCTTATTTGTTAACCTATATTATATTCAAATTTCAAAGCTACTAGCTAATCATTATATCTCAAAAGTGAAGAAATGAGCCTAAACTAATTGTGTGTTTAGCTCAATTTTGTTCTCCAAGAATACTCCTACAAAGTGGAAACCAACCATTTAATATTGGCTACTTATTAATTCTTTAAAATGAAGAATTGGAACTGAACTAAATGTGCATGAGCTCTTTTGTTCTCCAATAATACTCCTATAGATGGAAACCAATCCTGGTTTAATACTTCCCATTTATTATTGCCCACTGTTTCAAATTCTCAGCAACACACACAATTGATGTGATTAAGATTAATTCAGGGAATTCCTGTTCACCTTACCACATTTATTATATCATACAATCAAGCTTTCTATCATTTTCATTACAATAATACAGTTAGTTTTCTGTTGATTTTTCATTTGATCGAGTGATTACTACTCACTTCTAGAAGTGTTACATTTTGGCTTGTATTGCTTTCTAATCGGTTGTGCTTCACTGCTTGTGATACAACTTACTTCAACTACATTTTGAGATTTTCAGCTACACTATATGAATTAATAGCTTTGAAGGTAGTTGATTATGGGCCGTATTCTCAACATGTTGAATAAACGGTGGGTTAGGCCTAAACGGTGGTTAGCTAACCGCACTGTTTTCAGAAACCGCGTTTTAAATAATTTAACAGTCGATTTAGCTAACAACTGTAATTTAAAAAACGCCGAAATATCATCCACCGAACTGTGACATATCTTCTTCGCCTAATCATTACGTCCTGTGCGTGAACATAGTTATATGTCATCCAATGGCTTCCGTAGTTGTAAATGATATGCAGGAAGCCCACAGGTAAGTTTCAAGAATGTCCCGTTGCGCAAGGAGCTTTAGAATTCGTGGATGGATGGAGACAAAAACCCCGGGCCTATTTCAAACGGTTTTTAATGTCGTTGTGCTGCACTTGCCATCATTCAATACTATAAAACAAACACGAGCAGAAAATAGAAGCAAATGAAGAATGGACGAGAAGAAATCACCTGAGGACTCGGAAAAGAATATAAGAGAAATAAAGAGGTAACTGGTCTAACCAAGAGTATCACATAGAGCTGAAAATATCAGGCATTTGATGAAAACGTTAAGTTAAACACGCCTTAAACTACCAGGACCAAGTCTAAGTTTAACAACGTTTTGAGGCATGTTTTTAACAATGTTCGCTAAAATTTAAAACAAGCGTTTAAGTTAACCATTGCTTTAGAATCGCGTTTATTTTAGCGGGCATTAAAATTGCATCACTACAACCAGTGATTACGTTAAAAATACCGTTTGAGAATACGGGCCTATGTTTTTGTGGGCTAAGCATGTAATAGTTTCTAATCTTGAAACCACACGTGTCATAGAACTTATTTACTCATTACATGGTATTACAAAAACGATCTCCCCAGACTGTCAATTGTTTAGCTTTGATGTATGCGCTACTTTATGAACTAGCGAACTGCCAGAGCACTCACAGCCAACTTCATTACAGTAAGATATGCTTTGGTTTGATATAAACTCGACATTCACAGGCTCATAGTCACATCATACTACCATTCCAGCCAGGAAACTTCACTTGGCTATACAATAGCTAACACTCTGAGGTAGTGAGTTAAGTCAGCATTAAAAAGTCACGTTTTTCAGTATATAAGTTTCAGTATATACAAAAACTTTAACACTTGTGTAAGGTTTTTGGACATCCTAAGCAATTTACTTACAGTAATAAGCAACAACCGTAAAAAAAACCTTCATTTTATAACAAACTATTTCCAAACTGGTATTTGGTGGCAGAGGCCAGTATACATACTGCTGTCAGCTATTTCAGATTGAACCTGTTTTAATGAACATTAGTTTGGCCAATTAATTTCTTCCTCTGATCTTCATCTCCAACATTCTGCAAATCCTATAATCATCGGTGCTTTGAACCTGAATTAGAAACTAAATAAAATCAAAACTTAATTATGATGGCCAAGACCAACATCCTAATCCCCAGCTCTGTGTTTTTGTGATACCTTTCGTGTTTGCTATCATTTGCCTTCAAATGAATTTAACAAGATGGTGCAGGTCAAGTAATTGGCAGATATGTAATGGAATGGTAGGACACATCAAATGTACGACTGACCCTCATCTTGACCATGTATCCAATATAGTGTCACCTCCAAGAAGGAAAGCTGTAATAAATCACTGTAATTGCAAACCATTGGAAATGGGCCCAAAGGGGGGAATGTCTTGCCATTCATCCAACGGTCCATTTATCATTTCTTGCTACTTTCTAACTGCTTTGCAAGACCGGCCGGGACAAAGATCTGGTAGCATTTACAGGAAAGCCTGAGCCATGCAGTGTCTTATTCACCACCATAATCTGAAAATCCACATCAAGGGATCAGTTACTTTAGAACTACTGTACATTACGCTAGAAACGGGACTGGGAAAATTTTTTTTTAAAAATTTAAAGCCAGGAAAATGCCTCTGCGACAAAGGTGAAGTCCTGTTACAGAAGACTCCTGGGAATATGGAACAACCTGCAAACCTTTGATCTTAAATCATTCCTCCTTATTTTAATAGTACACTATATAATCCGCCTGATTTTTAATCACCCAGCACTGTTGGAAGCATTTAATAATTACAGTTCCATAGCAAGTGAGTCACGTCTACCAACCAACCTTACTTTCCACTTTATGATTCTGTGTTGAATGTGGAATTACCCATGTGTCCAGTGTTATTTCATGTACTTGCTTTTCAGAGATTGAAGCCTGAATGTTCCAATATAAAACAAACTCATAGGTATTTGCTTGTGTTTGAGACAAGTGATGCGAGTTTTTGATATTTCATCAATGGATGCAATCTACCAAAGAGGTATATAGCGCATTAATCATGGAACATTTCAAGATCTTCAAATTGACTATCTACTCTACTCGTCTTTCAACAGAACAGCTTTCTATAATTGAAAGTGGAACATTTAAGGGATTAGGCCAACTTAATGTACTAGATATTTTCCAGAAATAATTTATTGTATTTAAACGAAGTCACACATTTTTTTAGGACTTGTATTTGAAACAGCTGTATTTAAATAGTACTATGTTGGTCGAACTCACTACCTGATACTTATTGGTCTCATCAGTTCAATTCTGTATTTGAAATATAACATGATAGCTAGGTCCCACCTTATACCTCTTTCTGAATTGAAGCACCTTATCATACTATCCCTAGAAGAAAATGACCTTGTCAATCTGCCCATTAGGATTTTTCAATGGTTTGGGATCACCTGGTATGGCTGTCCTTGGCAAATAATGGGATAGCAAATCTTACAGATGGCATTTTTATGACCAGCCTAAGATGTGGTCTTTATTCCGTGATTCCACAACTTGTCTGTCTGGGACTTAACGCAATCAAATTGCATCATTGGAACCAGGCATATTTGAGAGCTTGGTAATTTGAGGATGTTACTCTGGATGAGAATCGATTAAGATATCTTGATGTTACATTATGCAATGGGTTCAGAAATTGTCTATCCTTGGCACTAACATACCAATCATTTGCATCATGGAACAGGGGGTTTTGATGATCTTGTATTTGTAGTTTTACGTTGCCATTAGAATGCGAATTAAAGTGAAGCTGATGTTACATATTCCTAGGTTACAGAAATTGTCTTTATTGACACTTCACACATCATATGCATCATTGGCAACCTGATATTTGTTAATCTTGTTAATTTGACAGAGTTGTGGCTGTATGAGAATCAAATAAGTGAGCTTGATGTTATCTTGTCATTACAATAGATTATCCATCATTGGCACTTCAAACAAATAAAATTCCATCATTGGAGCCAGGGATTTGTGGTCTTGGATTTGACAAGGTTATATCTGTTGAAAATCAAATTAAGTGAGCTGGATTAGAATTTATTACTTTATTCCCATGGATTACAGAGCTTGTCTTGTCTTGGCACTTACACAAAGAATCAGTAGTGCACTCATTGGAACAAGGGGTATTTGATGGTCTTGGTAATTTGACAGAGTTACAGCTGCATGAGAATCAATTAAGTGAGCTTATGTTACTTATTCAATGGGTTTACAGACATGTATCTCTTGACAAACTACCTACAATCAATTTCCTCATTGGAACCAGGGATAATGTGAGGGATCTTGTAATGTGACGAGTTTGGCTTAGTATGAAATCAATTAAATGGATCTTGATGGTAACCATTATCTCTGGATTACAGAAATTGTCTCGCTTAGGACTTAACACTATTCAAATTGCGTTATTAGCGCCAGTGATATTTGAGGATCTTGGGAATTTGACAGTGTTGTCCTAAAAGGAAAATCAATTGCGGAGTTTTTAATGTTACCTTATTCCATGGGTAAACAAAATTGTCTGTCTTGTTCCTTCGCACTAATCAATTTGCATCATTGACACCAGGGATATTTTGAGGTTCTATCCAAGAGGTTCTATATAGAATAGAGAGGCAAAACGTTAACGTAATCTTTAGAACTTCACCGCTCGCATGTTTGCCAACCACCAAGAAAACTAAGTCCAACAATAGAACGCACTGGCTGCCTCCGCTTTCTTCCACATACTGTGGGTGCCGCTTTGCATAGACACTAATCGGACAACGTGATACAACTTAATGAATGTTGTTTAGAGTGGCCGGTGTAAAAATAGTGTACCTGATCATTGTGCTCAGATACGCTTTTTTCTCATAATACAAGGCGCGCTTAGGTGAAAAGATGGTATCATGAGCCGGTTTCTTTAAATCAAGACGACTGACGTGTCATTTAAATCGTTGTGTGGCCATGGGTAGGAGACAAAATTTAACCACCAATAGCACCCAACATCCAAACTGATATTTGGCGGATTGTTTGTAATAATCGAATTGACATTATGTGTGTATTCTCAAGCACCCAAACTGATACTTATCCGTGCAATATTTCAAAATGTCAGCGCCCAGCACGGACGGCTGGTTTTGATGCGTGTCACCCACCCTTGGTCTTAGTAATTTAAACAGAGCGATGCGGGATAAAACAATCATTGACCTTGATGTAGATACTCTTGATGGATTAAGAGTCATTAATATTTTGGAAATTTGATTTATAATATATTAGATATTATCCCTGGATAATTTAAGACCTTAAAACCTGACACACTGTACTACATTGTCTTTGATAACTTATGTTGATAAAGAAGCCTTAACCAAGCGCTGTATAAATTGCAATTATTGTTTCTAACCGGAAATAAAACTGTCATGTCTGGTTCCTTTGTATTCCACAATTTGGGCATTACGAAGCCTGCTCCTTACAGACAATGCACTAAGTGTATGAAGATGGTGTCATTTTATGGCTTACAGAGATTGAAATTTATTGAAGCCGTGAATGAAATCCACTTTCTAAATTGGCAAAACACATTTAAAGGATTAAAACAAATACACTTCTGTCAGTTGACTCTCATTCAATCTGTTGCTTGGCTGGATGGACCCTCAAGTTTACCACAGGAAAAGTTTATCCTCCCTATTTAACATTTTCACAACTCTTACCCAATATTTTGTCAAATGTTCTATGTGGATCATAGGTCTCAATTTGCACTAGTAGCTAATTTAGTGTTGTTTCTTATTTTGGGGATGCTTTGAATATTTGGTAGAGCAAATAAAATGTAAGACAAAAAGATATTCCATAACAAACTTGCTGCCATCAGAACCCATCTCATGGGTGTTTATATGCTAATTACTGCAAGAGATTAGCATGTATGGAGTTTACTTCTCCCTTTGGCATGAAGAAAATGGATAGGTCGTTCAATTTTGTAAATTTGCTGGGGTAGTGTCAGTACTGTCAAGTGAAGCATCTCTCTTTTTTCAGTTGTATTGATAATATTGAAAGATGTTTGGATGTTATAAATTACAGGGAAAATCCTCTATTATCGCAGATCAAAAGTGTTGATGGTCCTAGTAAAGTTGGGTTTTTCAGCCATTTATTAAGCATGATACCAATTGGTTTACAATAAGAGAATATGTTTTTCAGAGTGTGCAGAGGGTTACACTTGTTGGAACTTAAATATGAATTGGAATATGAGACCATTACACTAGATGTGGACATAAAAAAGTATGATCGGATACATCCTTCAATATCAGAGAACTGGAGTAGACCATTTTCCTCCCTCCTATTACTCCTATTGGTTTATTTCTAGGTGTTTAATGGTTTGTGCTGTTTAACAGTGGCATTCTGTTACATGTTTGGTATTTCATCATTTTGAAATTTTGTTACTCATCATATGAAATGAGTGTTCCTAGTGGAAACAAGAGGTGAGAATGGCTCCCTAAGATGGTTTAATTGTCCTTAACTGACTGTCCTTTGCTGGATTGCCAATAGTAATTCTTGGGAAGTTTTAAGTGCAAATGGGTATGCACAGGTGTACCAAAGTGTTTGCATGGTTGATAAGCATTTATAATTGCCATTAATCAATTCTGCTGCTGTTAATCCTTTTTGTATACCATGGAACATACTTTGTCAATTATATTAAGGCGGCAAATTGCCCTCATCCACTCAAGTTCCAGATGCAAGACGCAGACCCTTAATCCAAGCCTAGATCAAGAACCTAACTTTCTTCCAAGACAGAATCAAAATCCAGATCAGAACCAAGAACACTTTAGCTGAATCGACTCCCACATCCAAAGCTGAACTATATTTCTGACGACCAGAGCTGAACCCAACACCGCCAAAACCCATCTGACCAGAACAGTCAGTTGCGAGCAGATCCTTACCTCTGAGACCATCAAGGTCAAACAAAATACCAAAATGTGGTTCAAAATCTTCAGTTTGTGAACACATATGTCAGATATGAATATTGCTTCCTCCTTGATCCTTCCCCCTCTGAAATGCCAAGACGCTGTTCCAAGACAAAACATTCGTTGCCCCAAAGTCAATGTGATGTTTTTCCCAAACCAAAGTAAAGAACCAGAGCAAAATAATCCTGATATATTTGAAGATCAAGCCATGCTCCTGATAGTGTCTTGACCGTGCCCGGCCAAATGGAAATCAACTTGTTGCAGAGCATGATCAATATCAAAGCAATTTTGTTTCAATATCACCGGCAAAACCTATCATTCCAAGATCAGAGAGAACAGATCAACACAAGAAGATGAGCCACATTATATGATCAATGGAACCTCCGCATAATGGTCATATGATAATGTTGCCTTATAATTGAAATCTTTGCTACTATTGATCATACACTCATTTTGTGAACTTCTCAGTTCTTTCTCAGTGGTTGTTTTGAATCAATCACACAATGCATTACAATGTGTCATGTACTAACCACGATGTCAGTACTTATGGTAAAAAGTTTCCGGAAGTTTAAGAACCACAAGACAATTCATTGAATATTCTAAAAATTAATCCCCTAAGTACTAGCAAGCACCTTGTGGGCTAAAACGAGGGTAAAATTGCTTTCATGTGTAAGAATAGGATTTTTGTGGAATCACTGACCCTATTGAGATTCAGTTCCAAAACTGTGCATTGGTGGGATTGATTCAATACCGTCCCTTGAGGTAGAAAGTAGGGGTGGGTGTTAAATTCTGTTTAAAAATAAACTCGTCATATTGCGGCATTCTTGGCCGTGTAGCGAAGATATTACTGTTTAATTAAATTTAAATTTTAATTTTTTTTCCATTTAATATAATCCTATTTATTTAATAGTACAACATATTAATTGACATCAATTTAGTTGCTAACTTTACCAGGCTAAAATGATAAAACAATCATAATAGCGGAGCGGCCGAAGCCTTGGAAAAGGGGGTGGCTCTAGTTTTCGATTACCCCTCCACCGTACAACAAACACAACCAGAACCACCTTTATTTTGAAGGATCAATAATATAAAGATTTAGAAAATGATTGTTGTGTTGAATATTTGGTGGCAGGATGATTTCTATGCCGACAAATGAAATTTGGGCTGCAGTTTAAGCGAAATTATTATTGTTTAGATTTTTTTTAAGGTAAATATTACAATCTTATTTTTATGGTATCCATTTTTGTTATTGATATAGGTGTTATAGCGTGCATAAAGGGTTCAGGTAATACTCATTGTGGTGACATTAGATAAAATGGATGCTTTTTCTAGGAAAAAAGGTGATTTGGTGGCTAAAATTCTAGACCCTTAATATATTGTATACACATAAATCTATCCTATAAATGTCAAGATTGATAGTATTGCATGATGATTACAAATTTGTTTTTCTAAGAATTAATAATCTTGATATTCTTAAGTTTTAATAGCTCAAATCAAAAACGTGATTTTTTGACCGCAAAAAACACCCTACCCTGCCACCAAGTTTTGGACCACAACCATCATTTTTTAAATTTAGTTATTACATCTTTCGAATAGAAGTGGTTGGTTTTGTTGTACCGAGGGAGGTTTCGACAATTTTGTCATTCCAAACCGCTCCACTATAATAGATATATTTTCCTACATACAACAGCAACCAAATTAGAAGACTTTACCAATATGAAACTGTGAGGAATATTTTAGTTTACACTCACTTTAATTTGCATAAGAAGCTTGAAAACATGCATACACCTAACATCAGTGTCATGAGAAACAACTTGCGAGCTACAATGCAACACTCAAATGCCGTATCACTACTGTGGCTAATATTGATGGTTAAAGAGGGATCGTCCGATTTATAAATGTTTTCATTTTGTTAGACGTCGTGGCTTTAACCCCAAACCAAATTTTGACCATTCCGAAGTCCTATGGTTCTGGGATGAGGCTATTAGTGATCGACCACTCAGGTTTTTTGGGTAATCTCGGACAAAGAAATTAATTTGAAAGGTGAAATTTCAGGACAAAAGGAGAACAATATGGTTTTTAATCTGAATTCAAAATTGATACTCTTTTCCAAATACATCAGGGGGGTCCCAAGATTTGTTGTGAAGTGTTGAATTGTCTAATTATGTTCTAATCGTGTTTGTACTACGCATATGTAAATTATCGTGAAACCGCTCATTACATATCGTCGTGTATTAACAGAGTAACGGCTGTTGAATTTTTATCATTTTTACGAAATTAAGGGAAATTGTACTAAATATAAGTCTTCAAATATACCAAATTCAAGCTTCAACTTACTTAATTGCGCGTAATTGTAAAGAATTTTGCAATGTTGACATATGGTTGCATAACAGAACTTTGGTGGTTATTACAAGTGACGGATGTTGGACCCTCTGTCATAGAAGTCTAACGTGTTTCCCACCTGCAGGCTTTTAAATATTTTTT
>JAMKCH010010423.1:0-29035 GCA_023653785.1 Ophioderma brevispina | reverse complement strand
TGTGGTTTTAATATCAGTGAGTACGAGTCAAATATTCATGTAATATACACATTTGTTGATTAAAGTTATGGAAAACTTAAAAGTTGGCCTACAAATTACCTGGATGTCTTTATCCCCATATCAATGTCCCTATCTGTTTTGGGGTATGTTATTTTTATGTGTAAAATATATCTCTGTTCTTCCAATGGCCTAGACTATCATTTGAGAGCAAATTGTAGAAATTTCATATTTTGTGAAAATGTGCCAGTGCCGCTTTAAAGGGTCGCTAATAGCATCGTCCCCATACTCCAAGATTTTACCGGAAGTGGTTAACATTTTGGTATTTTAAGAAAGCTACTATTTTTCTCGTTTACCCCGTGAAATCTTAGGAATAAAGGATATTTGGTTTGGAAGTTATGAGCGAAAGTGTACCCCATTTTGGTCGACCGATATTAATTTTACACATATAGGGCTAAGAAAATCATGTTTTAAGCTCTCACATGAAAACGGATTGAAATATCAGCGTAAAACTCTATAGATGGGGTTTAGGGTGAAGACCATTCTATCAAGATGAAAAATGTATTTACTTAAATTGGGCCGTACCCTTTTAATATATTGTATAATAACCAAAATATAGGCAAAAATGGCACATAGGTTTTATGCAAATTAGCATGTCTTGCTATGCTTCCTTTTTTCTACCTTTTTGATATGTTGTTCGGGAGGGTTTGTACAACAAGTTACAGCAAGAAAACCTTCTGTAGCAATTTTGTCCAGGTCATATACCGTAGATTGAGTGGACTAACCGTGAATCAACCAATCAAGTATTTTTTAATCATAATTCCAATTTGGAAAATAAAAAAAATTGGGCTTCATAGTTTTGTAAATATGTTTGTACTTGTCATCTGTGCCAATTTGCATGACCATACGATGTTTGGTTTTCTATTTACCTTTGTTCAGGATTGCATCGCGCCTGGCAACTTTCCGTTTTTTTAAACGTCCCAGGAAATGCAAATAGAATTTATGTGGTTTGTGTCAAGTCTACAAGGAGGGACTAGAAAGCATTCAATATTTGGGTTGGTGATGACATCATTAGTGAAACTACTGATTTTCAGAGAGTAATAGAAAATTCCAGGTGACTGGTGTGAATCTATTCATTACACTGACTGAAAATCACTAGTTTCACTAATGATATAGTGTTTTCTTTTTTTCTGGCCCTGTTTATTGTAATGGAATTGGAGTAGATTTATCATCTCATTTCCTTTTGTTCTATTTACCTAGCCGTGTGCGTAGCACGGCTAGGTCTTGTATTTGTGCAATTTCCTCTTCTTCCGCTTCTTCTTTTTTCCCCACTTTTTCAAATGCTACTAATGCCAAACGCTTTTGCCATTTTTAACCAAATTCGCTCAGAATGACCGTTGACCCCCAGCTGCATATAATTATGGTGTACACAGTTTGTGGCCAGTGGTCATCTAGTGGTCACTATGGTCATTTGGCCAAAATCTAAGAAATCCTTCTCCTACAGAGAGCATGCATTAATTTAGCCATTCATGCACAAGCATTTCATATGACCAGTGTCTATGGGGTGTTCACAGATTTTGATCAGTGGTCAGCAAGTGGTCATTTCGGCCATTTTGGCCAAAATCTTATAAAAATCTATGAAATTCATATTCTCCTGCAAATAAGTGGCCCTTATCACGATCCTTATACATATGCTTCACCTTTGTTCAGTGCATAAGGGGTGTACACAGATTCAGGATCAGTGGTCATCTAGTGGTCATTTTGACCATTACACATGAAACCTTCCTTCTCTGACAAATAAGGCGCGCCGATTACGACAGTTGTGCACATTCATTGTCTATGGTCAGTGCATATAGGGTGTACATAGAAATTTGATCAGTTGTCAGCAAGGGGTCATTTCGGCCATTTTGGCCAAAATCGTATTAAAATCTATTGAACACTTCATTTTAATGTGGAAGCACATCAATGTCCAGAAGGAAATCGGGCTATCGAGTGCAGAAGTAATGTGACGATATTTAACCCACCAAAATACAGTCAAAATGTACAAATGAAGCCCTCTGTACCTTTGTCTTCTTTCATCACTCATAAAGTCTTTTGAAAAATAAGTAACTTGATACATGTATCAATTTCTAGAGGAGTTGAATGAAACATACCATACGAAGAAACAAACATCGGTGACAACTTTTTGAAGTAAAAAATGCATGTTGTGTGTTGTCTTATTTGTACAGCAAAATATGCCATCCTATCTGCTACTTTCTATTTACACCACATTAATATACATTAATATATTTATTAACATAATATGGACATTCCCTTATCATCATTATGGACAGCTATTTGCTTCGTTGACCACCATACATTTAAATGGGAATCCCTCGGCAATTGACTGTTTCAAAAGACCATAGCTCGGTCTATACCTAACTAATGTGCATGATTTATGCGGCAAACAGGTTTTCCGTTAATACCGCATATGTTGAGAAGGGGGTTTCTAAAAGATAGAAGGATGGCGGACACAAATAGGGTCCAATTTCTGACTCACCCTGACTAGATTTGTCTGTAGCTTACACCTTACAAATAGTCTATACACTGACCATATAACTTGCATTGACCTCAGTTGATATTTGAACAAACACAACTTCAATTTTAGTTACATGGATGTGTTTAACTTAGGATCTACATATTCTAACGCGAATAATACATCTTCATTAAATAACCCCATTCCCACAGAGTTACAAGATGTCACAATGGAGTACAGAGATAGCATTTGTATTTGGACAGTTTTGATATAATTCAATAACATTATAGAATATTAACACAAAGGATGCAGGTCGACGTGTCATTTGTCCGAACCGGTTTTGTTCCGAAAGGTTATTACTCCGACAGATTTTATTCCGAAAGACATTTACTCCGAACGGTAATTTCTCCTAGAGCCTATTTCTCCGATAGGTAATCAATCCGATCGGTAATTGGTCCGAAAGGTCAGTATGCCGAAATCAGAAAAAGGGTCATTGCTCCGAAAGGGGTTTACTCCTTTGAGCCATTGCTCCGAAAGGTCGTTTCTCCGAATTTTCGGAATATCGATATTTCGGAATAAAAACCTTTAGGAGTAAAAACCTTATTTTTTCCCATAGAACTTTTTACTCTGAAAGGTCGTTTATCGACCTTTCGGAATAAAAACCGTTCGGAATAAAACTATTAATATGAAAGACTTTTACTCAAACCTAACGGTAACTCTAACCATAACCCAAAATTAAGGTTTTTACTCCGAAAAGTTGATAAATCTCCCTTTCGGAGTAATGACCTTTCGGAGTAAAAACCCTTGGAATAAAAATGTTTTTATCCCGAAACGTTTTTATTCCGAAAGGTCGGTATTACGAAAATTCGGAGAAACGACCTTTAGGAATAATGACCTTTCGGAGTAAAAACCTTTCAGATAAAATAACTTTCGTATTAATAACCCTCATTTCATTTTCGGAATAAAGTCCCTTCAAAATTAAAATCTTTCGGAGCAATGATCGTTCAGGGAAATGATCGATTGGAGATAAAACCTTTCGGATTAAGGAACTTCGGACTAATGACCCTTCGGAACAAAAACCTTTCGGAAATATGAACTTCCATAGAACAGTGTGTTCGGAGTAATGACCGTTCGGAGAAAAAGACCTTTCGGAGCAATGGCACGTCGGAATATCGAACTATCCCCGACAGGAACACACGTACCACACAATAAATTTGCCTAATATGCCGAGTGGTGCATTAATATGGTGGCTTAGTGCACTTTTAAAAAATATTAAAATATGTTATTAACAATGACAAATTTTATACGCCATATATTGAACAGTATATTTTAATATCTTCACTATATTATTATAATATATTTATTAAGGTACATTGGCACAATATATCGATATAATGCATTATCTGAATTATATTAATACAGTCACAGTATTTTTACAATTGGCTTGCCGTTTTTCAAAAATAACGGAGCGGACCCTTGCGTTGTGTTTACGGGGAAAGTGCTCCTCGATCTGACTGACAACACAAATACCGCTACCTCCCTTTTTGCGGTGATCGTCAGGTTGCTAGTCAATTGTCTCTAGGAACGTAACGGATACACCATATTCATTATAATTGACACTTTGTAACTCGGTCTTGGAAACATGCACCACAGCTATAGGGATAGGACCTTCCATGTATAATAAACTGTGTTGATCAATGAGAATTAAAGTAATAATAGCACTTTTTTTAAGAGCGCCCCCAATTTTTCAAAAAAATTGAGATTTTCACACGGTTTCATTGGTAACTGGCTAGTAAACTATACCTGTGAATGGTTAAGCTCGAAAATGTCTATGTGTCGCAAACGAATGGAATTTTGTAATTAGAATAATTAATATCGGAGATCTCCGATATAATTCAACGGCTACTGGAAACGGCCTTCAAATATGAAATATCCGGGAAATTGCGCCATATACATGTCTACGCTCATCGATTTTGGTTCATCACAAGTCAAGTTAAATGTCATTTTTTGAGGTGGCACTATTTCCATCATGGACGGACATCACTTAGCATTTCCCCAAGCTCTGCCGTTAAGTACACTCTGGGATCCCAATTACTTACAAGTTTGTCTAGTTTCCTTGACAATTAACAACATAATTGCAAATTTGTGGAATTTTGTGGAATTTGGGGTTTGTCATATTCCCTTAATTTAATTTTATGTCCAGACCAGTTCTTGCGTATGGTGATGTGGTGTGGCACTCTTGTTTAAACTGCAAAGGTCACCCAACAGTTGAATCCATTCAAAGAATGGCAGCAGGACCATTCTTGGGCGCAATTACAGAACATATTCTGATGCTGTTGCCTGCTGTGACTTGAAATTACTAGTAGTAGGCGTTTAAGATCATTGCCTCATTTGCTCGTGGTTTAGCTGACAACCCAAGAACTAGTCATCTGCTTCGCTTCCCCCCACTAGAGCTGAAAGTCACGGCAGGACCTTATGAATGGTAAGACATTTTCCATTCAACGTATCAAAACTATGCTTTTCCAAACAGCCCCATTCCTTATTTTATCAATCTTCTAATATTCATAGTGTTTGTGTGCATGACCCCCACCAAATAACCACCTGTATTTTTTCTTATCTCAGGTTGTGTGTTAATATTTCTTCTCTCCTTATCCATGTGCAATGTTATTAATTATCTCAGGGGCTGGTCCCTAGTTGTTATTTTGTGTCAATCCAGTTTGATGACATTATTTATGTGCAATTTGATTGTCAATATTTGGTGCCCTGTTTGGATGGTGTGAATCTTGTTCTAATTTAATTTAACATTATTTTTATTTGAATTTTATTCATATTTTATATATTATATTTTATTTGTAACTGTCTCTGTGAATTTGGCCTTTGGGCCACGATATGAGTACTAATAAAATAAATCAAATCAAATCAATGAATCTAAACATGCAATAATCTGCAAATACAAAAAATCGACCTGTGCTACTCCCCCCCCCCTCTCTCTCTCTCTCTCTCTGTCTCTCTCACTCTCGTCTCCTTATCCATATGTTGTCTGCAAAAACCCTGGAGGTAGCTAGTTGTAAGTTGTAGCTGTGGTGGAGCGTATTCCAAATAGCCACCAAAATAATAAGCTATCTGTGTACTATTAACAAGTCAATTGTAAGTAATAGTTTAAAAGTTGGTAAAAGACTATCACATTGGTAATCTTTAAGCAATAAAGAATGAATTTTATTAATCCGGCTGTAAATTGGCCGCAAAACATTGTTTCAACATGAAAAAAATGGGCAAAACGACGGAAATCCAGTAAACCTGCGCTTACAGAAAGCAAAACTAAACTAGAACTATAACATATTTATATAAACAATATAACACTAAATAACTATAGACAGAAATACATAAATAAATAAATATATACAAATGCATGGATGTTTTTGAATTTCTTCCGTATATCCTTGTGTCCAATCAATCAACTTGTCTGTGTGATCGTAACCACAGCATGGGTGCACGATCTACTTTTCTTGTTCGAATAGTACTAGATTGTGTGTAAATTTAATTACTATTGGCTTTTTGACCTGTTTTTGGAAGTCTTATCAGTTCCTTTAAAATGGCAGCAACATTTATGTAAATAGCATTGATCAAATGCTTTGCTTACAGGTATGCGTGCTGAGTATGAATTTTGTGTGTGTATGTGTGTCGTGGTCTTTGTGTGTGTTTATTTGTGTGTGTGTGTGTGGTTTGTTTTATTTGTTTGAAAAGCACTTGTTCACTCCACAATTGGGAAACATTTATTTTTTCCACCCAAACAGGGATTTCCTGACAACCACGGCACATCTTATTTTGGAAACTGGTTTATTTTGAAAACAGTGACTTATCTCTACTAACTCCAGTAGATCGAAATACACATTCCACACACAATTGGGGTGGGGGGGGGGGGGGGTTGTTGAGGAACCCTAGTTATGCAGGAAAAAACACAACAGTCCTGAGTATGTACACTTTGTCTGGGGTCTGAATTATGAATCGGCGATTCGCGCGATACACCCAGGCCGCCTTTCAGTTTTGCAGTGGCGATTGTGCTTTTATACCTATCGTAACGCGCTGAAAGTCGGTTCAATGCTTATGCCCGCGTCGCTACTTCTTACTTTGAGCTGGACAGAGTAAACAGAGTGTGTTTGTTGTGTGTGTGTGTGGTGTGGTTGTGTGTGTGTGTTTGATGTGCGCGCGCAATGCAACCCGCGCGATGGTGTGTGTGCGTGTTTTCAGGAGTATGTATTAGTTTCAGATGAAGATAGGTAGTACTGTGGTCACTACAATGTATCAGATGACACAAGTTTCTATAAGGTCCGAGATTTGTAGTTAATGGTTGATTTGACGTTCCAGAAGAGGCGAACCTCTGACAAGGCAAGAGGAAAAACAATACAAACATACAAATTCCATTCTTTGGAGTGCCAAGAACCAGGATATGGAACTGAAGTAATTGTCCAATGGAAGTAGAATCTACAGTTTACCAATCAAACTCGTAGGAACTCTAAATATATCCAATAAAGAATTAGGAAAGTAGACGATGTCTGTAAATGCTAGGAAGATCATTCCTAGCTTTCAAGAAAAACAACACGTTCGGAACTGAAAGTGGTACAGAAACACCAACAAGTTGTATGGGGTCTATAAGTAGCTAAAAGGAAACTTTGAGGGGAAATATGTCATGTCCATTTTGATCATTGCCATTGGAAATCTCCGTGATTGGTTTTGGCCCTTTGGATGCTTTGAAGTTGGTGCTTAGTAGAGAGGCCTTAAGTGTAATAGAACCAGGGGAATATTTGAACGACCCAAAATGTCTGTGCCAAGTCAAAGGCAGGTCGATTGACATGAAGAATATTGAGAGATGCAATTACTCTTCTGTCCACACATGAGTAATATTTTGAAACGAACTAAAACATCAAAGGTGTTTTACACTTGTTTTTGAATGCAACATTTGGGACTACATCAAATACTATAATAGCTCACTTTAACTCGCTCCAAATTATCAATTTGAATTTTTTCTGAGATATTCGACCAATTCTGAGCCACATTCTGTTAAGTTCAGGGTCCTCACTTTCTTGCAATGCTTCACAGTTTGGTCTTCCCATTGGCATGGATTAAAGATTGACATGCTTTTTTTTCCAAGTTGTTTTGACGTTTGTGCAGCTTGAAATTATTTTGGTGATGATCATTAAAATGATTCGCGTCATCCAGAATGGGATTTGTGAATTATCAGAATATAGTATAGAGAAATACCCTGACTGAAGGCAACCGACCAGCCTCTAATGACCAGGTCTGGTAGTTCCTTGAAACCTTCTAATATCATGTTGGCGATTGCTATGGCAGCATTTCTCCGACATTCATTATCGACATGTCCTAGTATGTTTACCAGTGGGTCCAGTAAGCCAACCTCTACAAAATGATGTATTTGGGGCACACTTCCAGAGGTTAGACCAATCATTACGAAGCAAGCTAATCTTTCCATGACTGTTTTCTTAATGTCACTCGTATTTCCATGATGTACTTGGAAGATGTCCCCTTTACCTGACAACCAGTTATGGCCCTCACTGACTATTGTGCTTTCAGCTCTTTCAGGATTATCATGGCATACCCATGCACTAGTATGTTTTGATTCTCTCTGCAAACACCGCATCAATTAGAGACTGAGCTACTCATCAGGTGTAGGTGTCCACATTTATCGCTGCAGAATCAGTTTGAAGAATACTAAGAGAAGGGACTCATTGCCGATTTTTCCATTTTCAACAGAAAATATGGATATTTGACTTAAAGATTTGGGCCTCTATCATTTGAATGAATTACTTTTTAGGACCAAACTTCTTTAAGACCACTTGTGATGATGATGTTGCATTTTTTCTGATGTCATGCTTGAGTTCTAACATGTCCAACAACAGTTTTAGCAACCGTATCTACCATAATTGGTATCAGACTTGTATTTCCTACCATGTCCACCAACAGTTTCAGCAATCCCGCATCTATACAAGTGGTGTGGTGTAAATTACTTTATTCAATCACAATCACAAAATAAGATGGCAGGATACTGCTGAGTTTCTCTACTTAAGGAACCCTAAAATGTTGTTATCCCAAAGTCAACAGTCAGTCATGATCTTGTTTACAATGCCAGCATCAATCAAACATTGGCATGTCTTCTATGATGTCATCTTTCTGCCGCCTGCATAGTTCATGGACGCCTCAGGATTTTAGAAGCATCAAAAAATGGCTAGACAAATAACAGCTGGAAAAAGACCGGAGTGGAGACAGGAATACTCAATGGGGACAAAATCTTGTTGCTCCAGCAGACTTTTCAATATCATATGGTATGATCGTGGCATACCTTAAGCATACACTATCAACGTACATTCTAGCATGTTAAAGAGGGCTCAGTAACCCAGTATGTGGATTTTAGTTTGTATTGCATGAACATCAGTCTCGCATATGAGAATCACGAATGAGATGGAAGCCCCCCTCGCGGGATTTTCTCTGCCTGTGGGTCCTTTAGCATCAGTACTTCTCTGATTTTGCTTATAATCCTGACCTCAAGATGGATTGCACAAGCATTTTCAAAGCAGTCCCATCATTGTGCGGGGCCTGGTTCGTGTATGGGCAGTGGACAAAGTTTAATCATCAACCAAATGGTTGGACAAATTTAAGAGAAAACTAGAAATATTGTGAATGAAGACATCCAACCTCAATGGCAAGGTCTGCTAGCTCCTCCAAGCCTTTGAATAAGATAGTTGCGATAGCAGTGGCAGCATTTCCTGACATGATGTGTCACCTTGTTTTATCATATTTACCAGTGTGTAAGTAGTCTAGCCTTCACATGCATTTGTAGATGAAACATATACCAGTAGTTAAGCCAACAATAATGGAACTTGCTAATCTTTGTAAAATATCGGCTTTGACAAGATTTACAAGATGAGTTTCAAACAGGTCAATACATTAGAAGATAATGAGCAATGAGCCCATTCATTCTCCGCTTACAGGTGTATCAGAATTCCCTGGAAATATCAATACAATAAATTGTTACCATTCTCTCGCAGTACTAGCACCACAGCCACATGGACTGGCTTATTACCCCTCATTTGCTGTCACTTTTTGCTATGAACGCATCAGTTTAAGATTACAACAGAACCAATGAGAATTTATTTCCTTTCTCATTTTTGAGAGCAAAGAAGATAGGTTGACTCAAAGATTGCAGCAAGAGTTATTGAAGGGTTTGTTTCTCAGGAGTTTTCAGGATCATATGTGACAGCATTGTAGCAAGTACCTTACAATCCCCTGAATCACCCCCCCCCCCCCCCCCCCCAGATCAGCAACATTAACTAGTGATTTAAGTACCGTCTTCAAGGCTACCATTTCTGTATGATGTACATGTCCATGTGAAAAGCCCAAAACAAGGTAGCGTACCAAGTCACACATGTCCTCGAAAGGATAGCACGACTCTCAGCATTTTCCAGTAATCTTACATACATCAGTATTGCTTTAAATTTGTCAATATACCAGCATCAATCAAGGACTGGAAAATTCATTAGTTTTCCCATTCTTTTGTGCAGCCCGCCCTAACTGCCTTACAAAACAACACAAATTCTATAATCATCTGAGATACTTGGTTCCGACAGGTCCAGTAAATGCAGATATCCAAAGTGAAAAGACAGTTTGCTCATGACAAGGACCGGAAAACTTAAAGTAGGAGTAATATTACATTTGTAATTGCCTTTGCTGCAAATCTCCGACACTCATTATCAACATTTTTCAGCTTGTTAGCCAATGGATCCAGCATTCCAGCTTGTATAATAGCTTCCCAGCTAACAATCGGACGTTTTCTGAACGTTCTAAAACGTTCCAAGTTGGTTCTTTGGACGTTTCGTAAAAACGTTTTTTGGACGTTTTTTTGTGGAAGGTTTTGGACGTCCATAAAACGTTTTATTGGACGTTTTTAAAACGTTTTTAAACGTTATAAAACCAATAAAAAACCTTTTTAAAAACGTTTTCTAAAACGTTATGAGAACGTCCAAAACATTTGATTAATTTGCTAATTAAAAGCTAATAATTAAAGAAAAAAAAGTAATCGGTACTATATCGGAGGGGTATATTGCAAGGAAATCTACATCAAGCATATTACACAAGTTCATTTGACAGACACAAATTACTCACTTACCTGTATTGGGAATTGAACCTGGGACCCTTCGCGTGGAATACAAAACACTTAACCACTACACCAGCTGGACGACTCACAATATGAAGGGTAATTTCTATTTATATAGGCTGGACGTGTAGTAGAAGACCGGTTGTATCTTTTTTTTTTCAAAAGTGAGTGACCTATTAAGTAACCCATTTCATTACCACTGAAATTTATACACCATCTGTGCTGACAGAATTAAATGCACGTTGATAAATAATGCCATGGCTTAAAATAAACAAAATAGACTATAATGAAACGTTATTGCGATTTCGTTTTTCTATATGTTGGTTTTTTGAGTATTTTGCAAACGTTATTAGGACATTTTATTACATTTGGTAGAGTCATCCAGATATCTAAACATATGTTACCCCTAACCGTATAATGTGACATGGGACGTTTTTAAAAACGTTTTTAAAAGGTCTTATAGACGAAGATTTAATAGACGAATGAAAACCTTGCCAAAACGTTTTTAAACGTTTTTACAAGGTCTTATAATATGAAGACGTAATAGACGAAATCCAGAACCTAGCAAAACAGATTTATAAAAACGTGTTTACAAGCTCTTATAGACGAAATCGAAATGGACCAATCCAGAACCTAGCAAAACGTTTTAAAAACGTATTTATCAGGTTTATAGACGAGATGAAATAGAATGAATGAGAATTACCAAAAACGTTTTTAAAACGTTCTTTCAAGGTATTATAAAGGACGAAGACGACGTAATAGAAGAATCTAGAACCTAACCAAAAGTTTTGTGTTGCTTGGAATACGTCTTGGTAAAAAACGTTTTGTAAACCGTTTTGGAAGTCATAGAACTGTGCTTAATTTGCGCAAATGTTTAGTCAAAACTTCGAAGTTCTGTAACGTTTTTAAACGTTTATTAAAGACGAAGACGTAGCGGACCTAATAAAAAAGGTTTGTGAGCAGTTTTAATAAAGACGAAGACGTAGCGGACCTAATAAAACGTGTTTGTGAACGTTTGAAAAACGTTTTTGTTTGCTGGGTTGTAGCCAATTCAGATTTCCACAAGTTAGATGAAAAACTAGTTACAGGATATCCTCTTATTACTGGACTTGATGGTAATTACAGGCTTTATAGTCATCATACATTCAGATCTTTGGATTTACTACCACACCAGCATCATTTAACATTGATAGGCCTCATCACGGAGTATTTGTACTTTTACAATTTACCGCTATCCATACTTGTCAATACTTCCTTATTACAGAATCACTTGCAATGATGGCACGATGTTCAAAAGTATAGAGAGGAATCTGACTGCAGATTGAGCATCATGGCCCCTTAATGCTACTTCCAAAGGACTCGTTAAATATAGAGCCGTAATGGCATCACAGCATATTTGTTGAATCAGAGCTTCTTTTACCTGCATTTTAACCAGCACTTGAGTAAGTATTCCCATCTACAGTCTCTCATTTGTTGGTGGTTTCCACAATCAGTAGTTCAACATGTAAGGAACGACATGTAGTCCTTGTTAAATTGCTCTAGTCAATGCACGGAGTTTTCTTTGTGTATTTGAACAAGTGCATTTTCTTCATACAGCAGTAGTCTTTTAATTGTATCCACAATACCAGAAGCAAATAATGGCTGGAGGACTGCATCAACATATTGCTTCCTTTTTGCTGCCTTTATCAGTTTCATTATCACTATCAAAATGTCAAAATCGTTGAAGTTCGTGTTTGTTCTTAAAAGAACAGTGAAATATGTGGTGTGGAAACATTTGGATTCAATAGCAAGGCCCACTGGCTGTTCATCACAACTTTGCAATATGATTGTGATAATGATTGCAGCATTTTTCTGAACAACACTGTCAGCATGACTTATCACATTTGCAAGGAGTTCATGTAATCCAGATGCTAAAGCAGAGTTCATGTCTGGTCTATTTCTTGCTGTTAGGAGCCAAATTACATCACAAACTAAACCCTGTGTATGATAATGAAAATCCCTCTGGGTTATTAGAAATAATTTGATACACTGCACGGAAATGCCATCTGCTTTATCTATCCTTGTGTAGGCACCTGAGCTGCTGTTCAATATTGAATTTCCCATATGTAGTACTTCCTTGATTTTGTTTATACCACCAGCTTCCACCACAGACTGACTTGCTCCATCAAGAAAGTCCATCTTTGCAGCAGCCTTTAAAAGTTTGATGGTAATCAAGAGGATTTTGATAAATGATTCCTCTGATGAGTTGAAAAGTAGGGAGAAATATTTTGTCTGAAGACAAATAGTCTTGGTTATATGAGCTGGTATGTCCTCCAACCTGCTGTTTAATATATTTGAGAATGCAACAGTGCAATATCTTTGACACTCACTGTCAGCATCATTGAACATGCTCACAAGGAGTTTCAGCAATCCAACTTCTACCATGATTTGTACATGTTGAGAATCTCCATTAGTAGTTATGATGGAGGCGACTCTGCATGCTAGTTGCTTTATTACCTGTAATTTTTCTTGTTGTGATATTGTTTGATTCATCAGGGAGATATCCTTCTCTTCCAAATACGTATTTGTTACCCCTTCAGTTAATGTGTCTGTATCAGTCTTCAAACATTTTGTGGGATCCTTTATAAGAATTTGTTTAAGTATGTCTATAATACCAGCCTCAATGAGAAATACAACTGTTTCATGGAGGTTACTTGTATTATATGCAGCCTCGCTTAACTTACAGATGACCTCCAGGATGAACACAAGATACATACTTTTGAAAGTCAAAAGCTGGCCTGGATGGTGAATATCATATGGCGATGTGGACTGATCTTGATTAATTACAACTTTCTGTTCAGCAAGTGGAATTTGCGGACTTCTGTTTGGAACTCCTATTTGAAAACACCTCAGGGTTATCTGAGCTATATCTAACAAAGAACAAAAATATCCACAGTGAAGATAACTGGACTCCACAATTTGCACAGAAAGGTCTAAAGAACCTTTGTGAATCACATTTGTGATGGCATGAGTGGCAAATAATCTGCATTCATTCTCTTTAGTATCTAGAATATATGTGCAAGTTGTTCGATCGATCCACTCTCTACTATAGGCATAATTTGATCAACATTTCCAGCTGCAGTTAAGATTGACAGTAGACAACATGCTAACCTCTGAATGTCCTTGTATGAAATTGCATTTGCTCTTTTGGCATGGGCTATTTCTTCCAATTCTGTGAGTTTGTCATGTGACAAATTAGGCTCTTCTGTCTTGGGGCTGTAATCCAAAATTGAAGTAAGTGTTTGAAGGGCATATTTCTTTAATAGTATTTGTCTATGTTCAGTGGAGTTTTGTGAGGCATCAATCAAGATTTGTAGGATTCGAGACCGAATGTATATTTGTGTTCTATGTGTATGTAAGAGCTGTATCAAACGTGGTATATCTGTTGTAGAAACAACCACCGTCGGATGTTTACCCCAATATGTTAATCGAGAAAGGGCATCACAAGCATGGAGGTATTTTTTGAAGCTCTTGTTATGAATAAGTGCACATATTCTTGGCAATTCCTGCTTTATTTCTTCTAGAGGGATAGGAGGGTTATTGTTGTATAACCTTGACAAAACTATAACAACAAGGGCAATTGTTAGTGGGTTATATGATTGCTTAAAAAAGTTTTTTAATTTTGTGAAAGCACCGAGTTCCAATATTCTGGACCATATATCTCTTTCATATCTGATGCATTCATCATTAGAATGTGAAGGGTGGCATGTAGAGAAATCACTGCATTTCTGTTATGTCCTTATCGCAGAAGAGAGCACTTAAGCTAACTGGAATGACCTTGATTTCTACAATGCTCCATGTCTTTACATTGCTGTAAATGGTTTTAGCTAGTTGCTGCAGTATGACCAGCGTTTTTGCTTTGCAGTCCTCTGACATGATTTCTTCACTAAGACTTGAGAGTTCATCAATTGCATCTGAAGTATGTTTGACATCCATAACACCAACTGCAACTTCGTCCTGAGTAATGGAACACTGGTGGTTTCTTATCTACCTTCAGGATTACTTCTTTCAAAATGATGAGTCTAGGTAAGGCATTTTTGAATTTTTCTAGCGGCTTTTGGGTTATGTTTGTAAAGCCCTTTCAGATCCTTGATGTACCTTCTTTACCATGGGTTCTTTTACGAAAGGTTCAATTAAAATGTCTTTAAGTGCTATGGCGTTTCTGATGATTTTATCTGCAGTGTCATCAGAAACAGCGCCGTATTGAAATTGTATCAGGCCTGATTGTTTGTATAGATATTGCAAGTTCACTCTGTACATGAACAAAATGGACAATTAAGTATAAATTACAAATCTTAATTCATTGGAAGCCTTGCGTACAACTTGCACGGCAATTAGTGGACTTCCCGATGATCCAGAACATGTAGTACAAGTGTGGTTGATGGAAACATTCTCTTTCTTCTGTCTCTTGTGTTGCATTGTATTAAATAATTCGGACATGTCAGATGTGACTGATCCAAATGAAACTTGCTTTGCAACACCATGAGGATGACTTACACTGATCAAAAGCAAAATTTGGAAAATTTTTCATGTGGAAGCCATAATGTGTCATAAAGACAAACATTCGGGAAATTATGAGTGTATCTCTATTTTTTCATAGCTCCTTAAGTTGTGAATCCATATCCATTTTGCTTATCTTTCTTTCCAGTTCTTTGACCTTATCTCTAGATTTAACAATAGATTGCATATCTAGATGTTTAAAGTCATGCGGTTGACATTCGCGCATTGGTGGGGATTGCAAGTTGGAAATTTCTTGTACAGAACATTCAATGTGTTGATTCATTCCATCATGAAAGAATATAACAGATATGTCTTCTGATTTTGCCAATTTTTGGCCTGACAGTATGGGATGGTATGCTGTCATAATCGTACAGCAGCCCTTGGGTGTGTCTTTCACTGGATTGATCACAAAACCAGTACCAAAAAACGTCTTTGGTGGTGTGCCTTTTTTTTCGTTTGATGGTACGAATTAAGACAACAGAATTAAAAACATTTCCCAAGCATCTTGCTCATAGATTAATATAATGTTATCATATTTGTGATTCCTGAGGCCTTGGCATACCTGTAAAGTCTCTTTTACTGATAAATATTGACCATGATGACTAGGATTTTCTTTCTGTTTTTCACAATCAATTCTGAATTCATCAGGCAAACTGTTTGTAAACTCGCCATTATCCATTTCTTCAGATTTTTCAACATCTTCCCATTCTGGTTGAGATGCCATCTCTGAGAACACAAAAAATGTAAATTGGAAGGCAATTAGAACAACCACCAGAATGTTATTGAACCGAGGACTATTCAAATTTCACCTTATTTTACGGATATTCCGTTAGTCTTGTTCCCAGTACTTGTTGGATGGCCCATGGGACACATGTATTGCAACTACTCCACTCAACAAGCGTGGTGGATTTTTATATGAACACCTCGCTGATGGGTTGAAACCATCATCAACGAGTTCATATCAAAATCCACCACCATTTCAGATCTAGCGACTACTGTGATTGGCTGTTTCAAATTAGCTGACCAGCGCCCATTTCTAATGGAGGCTCAATGCAGTTCCTGTGGTAAGCACACTGAACACAACACAACGGCATATTAATGTATCTAGGGATCACGAATTTGCTATTTCCAGTGCAAAGGCATCTCGTTATTGTTCAGATTTTAAGGTGGGTCACATAGATACTTCAAGAGTAACAGAATAAAGACCATTCTTCTTGATATGTGGCTATAATAAAGCAAATGCAAAATACTAGTATATGTGTCTTTGTCTTACATTCCAGAAGGTTTCGTCTCACGAATATGTCAGAATCACAAAAAGGGTTTTTCATAGTTTTCATGGGGCTTCTTGTGGATAGCCATGACCGATGTGGACTGGCTTGTGGAAACTACGGATGCCCACATGCACCATGGATGGCCATGTTTCATATGAGCCATGGCTATCCCTATGAGCCGTGGTTATCCATAAGGCTATCTATGTGGGGCCTTTTATTGATAGTAATGACCTATGTGGACCGGCTTGTGGGACAATGGATGCCCAACAGGGTCCACATGGAGTCTTTGTGGGTATAGTTATTTTCCAGGGGCTCCGACCATATCCCTAACATCCCTAGAGGAAAAACTGACGATCACTGCAAAAAAGTGAGTTAGCGTTGTTTTCCTTGTTAGATCTAGGAGCAATTTCCCATTAACCCAAGGCAGGGTCCGTTCCGTGATTTTTGTCAAAATAGCAATTAATACAGTTAAGGCACGGTAGGGATACGGGACCCTTGCTCCCCATGGAATCCGCTAATGGGTAGAGTACTGTAGATCCATATTAGATCTGTTTATTTTCAGCTCTACTTAGAAGATGGAGCCTCAAGAAAGATATGATTATTGTGCTTCACTGGAGTCATCGCTTGCCAAGGAACCACACCGCGGCTGTTCATCTTGCAAGGTAAGGGCCTTCACTCTGAGTGTCCGGTTTGCTGTCTTTGTACACTTGAGTATCCATACCATCTGGACAAAGACTGGCAAGAGGAGGAGTGGGCAAGAATGTTTGCAGAAAAAGAGCATCAGTTTCAGGCTGCTCAAGCTCAAAAGGAGATAAGGCGAGATCCTTCACAAAGCCACAGAGACCGACTAGATCGACCAAGCATTCAAGACCAGTCACACCATCAAGGCATTCAGCCTCCAGAGGCACCAGTGGCTTCAAACATTCCGACCTCATATCTGAACTCCCAGATTATTGAAAAATCTCCCACAATTGCGTGCCTCATCTAGTAGGCTATTTTATCCCAGGCTCAGTCTTCTCAAGGTCGGACCCATCTTCCAGATGGCATTTTTTGTTTCGTTCAGCCAGTCCTTGCAGACAAGCTGGAAGCCACAGTTCTTCATATTGAAGCCTTTCGTCTTAGTCTCCCAGAAACTCATCAATCCGTGCTGATGCTATAAAGCCTTCCTGCATCGTAGAGACCATCTTCGTAATCATATGGTTTCAGCCACAAGATGCTAGGGCTTGGAACTAACATTCCAATTCCATTTCTTCAGGCCATGGCTACCGTGATAAAAGCTAGGAGTCTCCGCTATAAGGACTACTTCACTAGAGTTCATTTCAGCAAGGATGAAGAACACATTATATGTCAGCAAGTCCCACCGTAACTGCGAGAGGTATGGGAAAGACTCTTATGATAAGAGTTGGGACAACCATCGAAGATGCTGCGATAGCCATGAGGACAGACATCAGAACCGTGGCAGCAGAGACAGATTACTATTCCAGCAAGAGTCACTGCAACTATTCCAGCAAGTATAGCCGTGAGGAAGATTCAACCAGCCATGACAGGAGTGGGGTGGCTTTGAACAGAGTTTCAGGAGCCCTCTGAATACTCTGGAAATCGTTCAAGAAGTCGTGATAAATTTAGGAGACAGCGGTCCAGTAGTATTGGGCAACCCAGGGATTCCAGTCATAGTTTCCAAGGTAGCAGCAGCAGGGAGAGTTCCATTAGGCACATATGGAGCTTCCTCCCCAAGTTGGGTCCTCTCAGTCATCTTTCCTGCCATCCCAGCCATTTGAACCTCTAAGGCATGGGGTAGACCCTTCGAAACTGCCCCTCTCTCAGCTTCCCGGTATTCTCCAGGGATGGCGCCCTGTGGGCTATTGGGATCGAGCATATGGATCAACCACCAGCTCAACCTCCTCTTCAAAAGTTTAATGTGCTCCTTATACTGCAGCCTCGGGGATTCTATCAGGGAATCCTCTAGTTCTGCTTAGGTGCTTTGTTTAACCTCCTACCATATTTATATGTCTATTTTGTTTGTATTAAGATAATGGTGAATAAACTGAAACTGAATTGGTCTGTTTAGGTATCCCCCTTAATTCGTAATCAACACATTTGAATCAGATCTTTGCTTGGGTGAAGCCAGTGGGCCAAAACGTCTTGTGAGCAAATGGAGTGGTCATAGTATTTAAAGGGGATGACCCGATTTAACTATATAAAGTTTTCTTCTTGATATATAGAATAGCCTTCGCTCCAAAACCCCACCTGTAAAGTTTTACGCCGATGTTTCAATTTGTTTTCATGTAAGAGCTAAAAATGTAATTTTGTAAACTCTGTAGAGTACTCTGTGAAATTGGTCGACCAATGGGCACATTTTTGCTCATAACTTCCAAACTAAACATCCTCTAGCCCTAGATTTCACAGGGTATTGGTAAATGAGGAAAAATAATGGCTTTCTTCAGACACCAACATTTTGACCACTTCCGGTAAAATCTGGGGTTCTGGGGACGAGGCTATTAACAATCGGACCATGGCCCTTTAATTTACAGAGGAAACCTTGTAAATTTCAAAGAATACCCATTTGATCTTCCCACGCAACCTTTGACCCAATAATAGTACACACAGGCAAAATAATGGTGCCTGATTGCAAAGGTGGCTAATGCGCAGTGCAGTGATAATAATGCAATATGTAGTAGTGTTGGAATATGAAAATTGTCTAACAGAGCAAGAAATCCATTCCTTCGCATTCAGACCTGAATTTAAAACTCACAACTTCATAATAAACCATGAAAATTTAGAATGCTACATACCAGGATTCCATTTGTCTTCAGATGTGTCATCGCTTCCAGGTACATCTCCTTTATCATCTCCAGAGTCTCCTAGTAGCCATGGTGCTTCTTCGTGAGGTTTCAGGATAACTGAAGTAAAACCAAGGAAATCTGAAATTGTTAGCAGGTTTAATGATTCAAGTAGGTTCTTGAATTGGCTTGTTGCTTACTCTGTATAAATCATTTACTTGTTACAACCAACTTGTATGAAGCATTTATTTGTTACAACCAACTTGAAGCATATGGTATTCTGTCGATTGCCAGTATGTAATATATTGCTTTCATAATGGCGAAACTTATTTTCATCAGGGATTGTTTTACAACAATTAGGATGATTTTGAAATATAATTGCATTAAAATGTACCAAGAACTTTAATGTAAAAGGGTCACTGGAATAAGTACAACATCATCATGACTTCTCGCTTTGCTATCTCGCTTCTATTAGAATGTCAAATTATACCCTTATTGCAATTGTCAGTTTTATTCTTGTGACATGTTTTCATTTTATTATATAGAGGCTCAGGAAAACTGCGAGCACAGAATTAAATAAGACGAAAAATACACCGCGTCTCGAACCCGGCCCTCTCGCTACCTAGAGCTGAAGAATTACCACTGGACCAAAGAAGACTGTGTTACGTGGATACCATGAGCAGAAACGAGCGCCTAATGTATTTCAGTCTTATTTCAGAGTTTCAGTTTCAAGGACGACCGTATTATATTTATTATTTTAGAAGGGGTAGGCCTACATGCATGATTCTAGCGGATTCTATGACAATGCGAAACTCAATTCAATGCAGCGAGGATCAAGTAAATAACACAATCGAGAAAGAACTGACAAATATTATATAGAGCCGATAGGAGAAATGGCTGAGCCCACAGAATTAAATAAAAGAGACCGAAAAAAAATACACGGTCTCGAACCCGTGTGAAAGTAACTATAGTCCGGCGGAAGCCATAAGGTCTGGGCTCCATAGACGATTAACAAATATGACTGCATGACGGGCATGGTTGAAAATATAGGCCCAAGGTGATCTCGGAACCATATAGGCCCCGAGGCGTAAGCCGGCGAGGGGCCATAGTATGGTTTCGAGATCCCGAGGGCATATAGTTTAACCATGCTCCGAATAAAAACAGCGAGTCAATATGTTTTTTTATATATCCGATATATAGCTTTTTCAATTTGATTGGTTAATAAAAGAACATTCTAAGCCAGGAATGCTAACACAGCGCCGAATCATGTGTAGGCAATGTCATGGCGTGCATGCACGGTTTAACAATTTGGGTAACTTAGGGTCCAAAAATTTGTGGAATCATCAATATCAACATTTCTGGTGTTGAGGAAGTTAGTGATTTGTTGGGAGTCCAAAACGGATCGCAGAATCAATCTGCACATTTTTTTGTCGGCAAGATGCGTACCAATTTTTCCTTGCAGCTCGAATCGGCAATTTTACAACGGCCTGCAGATGGCCGTCATCGCTGTCAAATTTTAATTCTCGAATATCTGCACGGTGTATTTTACATGCGCGTGGTATTAGTCCTATGAGCTGTATCTATGATTTCCTTTCAGATCTTCATCTACAAGCTCAAACCATGAATACGGATGATGCCTGCTGCGGCACACAGTTACGTGGTGTCTTGGCACACAGCGCCGCACAATTGTAAATACGGTCAAGAAAGTAATTGAGCCACGCCGACCTGGGCAAAATCTTCATGCGCTAGGGCGTTCACAAGTGTCGACGGTTAACCATTGCCCCAGTGGCGGGTAGACGTCATATAGAAGTCCCATTGATGCAAATAAGGTATTGTATGATTCCGTCAAGCGCTTACTGAACCAACGCCAGTACAGCGATGCGGAATCATTGTATACTTCATTTGCATCAATGGGATCTAGATGAAACGTCTACCCACAAGTGGCGGAACACGTACACAAACAACTGTAACATATCGGACCCGGTCAAATAGCGTTGATTTGGATTTTTTTGTACACTGGATATTGCGCAAAATAGTTGGCCTATCGTAACGATTTAAGCACCAAAATATTCCTAACTAATTGTCTAGTTAGCTGACTAGTTTGATTACTAATAGGTTTATATTTGGAAAAAGGACGAAAAAAAACGTGAAAAATACGTGAAAAATTCTTACCTTATTAGCTGGTGGGCTCACTCAATTCTCGATTGTGCTGTCAAGTCATGCCACACGCCATGCTTACAAAAAAAAATCGTGAGCTAATGGGTCTTTTTTTGTCGGGGAACCCATTTTCTAAAATCAGAGCGGAAACACTGATTCGTTCGTTTTCGCGAATTCCAAGGTACCGAGAAACCGTTTTTTTTTTCATCCATTGCTTCATACACTCGCAGCGGCCTTTAACACAGGTCTGATGCTAGGAGTCCCATGGACCGTAGCGAGGTTAGCATAGCCGCCCAATTAGCGATGCGGGGGGGAGGAAACGGAATTGGTGGCGCTGTGTCCCAGCAGTCAGATTCTATGGGAGCGTAAATGGTTGTGTGCGATTCAGCATTTCTTGCTCTTGTTGTATCAGAACTTACTAAGTACTGTAGCGAAAATCGGGAAATAACCATAATAAAATCATTCAATGATTTCCAAGTTGTAAAATTTGAAGAAAGTGAGAACATTATAACACAGTCTTCTATGAGTTTACGTGTAAAAGTACTGTAAAAGTACCGCCGGATGTGTGTTGAATGAATCGGTAGGAACTGGCTTTTTCAGGTTTGTGATGAATTATTCATTAGATAGAAGCTTGTCGAGCCAATGAGAATTGCTCCGATCTATCAGCTGATCGCGCCGAGTTGCAGCGTTAGTTGAGCGAAAATGCGGGATCAGTGCATTAATCGTACTGCCGTTTGTGTGACCCGAGTTAAGAGTAGCTGCGTTATTATGGGGATTTATAGCGGAATTGTGAATTATTGATTCTGATGGGACTGATTTAAGTTCGTAAACTTGTGACCCCAGTTGATGGGGTCTTTTTACTGTCAGTATTTTTAGCTGCCAGTTGTTTTGAGCTACTGTCATCCTTTCACCCGTCTTTTGAGGACAAGTTGTACAGGTTAATGTTTAATTGTATGGTAGGTGATTTATAAACATGGTGGCATTGAAATAAACTTGGAATTTTTTATAGTAACTAGTTCCCCACTGAAGTGTTGAGATTGAAGTTTTGGGCAAGGTCCTTGGTGCTTATGAGCGCATTATAGTTGTGTGGACAAAGCCCTCACACACCACTTGCAGTACAAGTGTAGCGCCGCTGAGGCTAAGCTGAGTTTATCAGGGTTATTTATTTACATTGGTGAGGAGTAATTAGGTTCAAATTAACTTGGTAGAAAAACCAGGATGGTTGTATTCCCACTATTTCCTCCCTGTAAAGCTAGTCTCCTTAGGACTTAATTCTTACATTGAGGTTTCGGAAATTGATCAAAATTTAGTCTTTAAAACTAAAGTGAAATGCTCTCCCATTTATAATTAAAAGTAGTCAAATCATAAGTCAAAATTGAGTTGATTGATAGAGAGTGCATTGGTGATTAATATTAAAATACTTGTCAACTTAATTTTCGGAATTGTCTGTTGGCAATTATTCTGTCTATAGAATACAGGGGAACCATATATGGGTTCAACGAAACCAAGTCATACGGAATATATTAAAGTTCCGCCATTCCATGATCATGAGTTAATCCAAAATAAGAAGTGTGATTGTATTAATTAATGGTGTATTAGATTCTGCCATACAGAGGGAGGGAGGGAGGGAGGGAGGGTGGGAGGAGGGAGGGAGGGAGGGAGGGAGGGAGGGAGGGTAGGGAGGGAGGGAGGAGGAGGGGGGAATGGGGAGGGGAAGGGAAGGAGAGGGAGGGCGGAAGGGGAATGGGGAGGGGGGATGGAGCCGGGGAAGGGGAAGGGAGGGGAGAAATGAGGAGGGGGAATGTGGGGGGGAACTCACGGCGTGAATAGAATATGCAAAAAGGAATCCCCTGCCGAAATAACTGAAATAAGGAGACAATTTCCGCCCAAAATTTAATAATGAAACAAACTGGGGAAATGTGAAATAATAAATAAATAAATACAGTGAATAGCAGAGCATGTTAAACATAAGATTAAATGCATATTGATTAAAATAAATATAGAAATAAAAAGAATAATGAATGCATTGAAGGAAAGAATGATGAATGGAATGAACGGAATAAATTCCAACTTACCTTTTGAATAAGGTATGAAGGATATGGATAAAAAGAAACAAGAAGGGATAAGGAAGAAGGGAAGGGAAGAAGGAAAGGGAAGCAAGGGAAGGGGAAGGAAGTGAAGGGGGAGGGAGGGGAGGGGGAAGTGGAAGCAAGGGGACGTGGAGGTGGAAAGTGAAAATGAAGGGCAGGGGAGGGGAGGGAGGGAGGAGTAACTGTGAGGGGGAAAGGGAGGGGGTAGAGGGGGAGGGGAGGGGGAAGGGGAGGGGGAGGTGGAGGGGAAGTGAAATTTGTCCTGTAAACTATCACCACAATACATTATAACACAATTTTTTTCACATAACTTCATTTCTTTTGGCAGACATTTTATTGTTTTCAACCTTTCCTCAATAATATTTGTATAACTGCTCAAATTGCACTCCTATATGCTACACAGTAAAGTAATCCCAGCATGTAGGATGTCTGTATCGCGCCAATTAGCGTAATTATGGCTGTGGCATAATTGTCGATGCTAATACCACACACTTTTTAATAACATATTAAGATTTTTCTTTCAAATACAAGAAAGATTCACAAGTTGCATTGACTTCGCATTTGACTCAGTACGGTGACCTCTCATGTTCTCCTCTACAAAAATTGGCCGTGGGGAAGTTCCGGTTGTTCAATCGCGTATTCAATTACGTGCGAGGCCCGCTATCCATGTATAGAGGTAAGTGTTTAACTTTTCCGTGTAGCGAGCACCGAAGTACCGACAAAAACGTTCAATTTTATAGGTTCTATAGGTTCCGACCCAATTACGATACATATCCAAAACAAAAACATAGTAACGGGACCCTCTGATGCAAAAATCGCCATTAGAACCCCTCGTTTCCAGAGGATTTGAGATTTTAGTTTCATTTGAATGCATTTAGCTGGGAGGATGATAACGCTTACTCTCTCGCGCAGGGATAATTTAGATAATAATCTTTCGAACGTCTGTGACACAGACTCACACTTTCCGGACCGCCGTAAGAACATTGCGAGTAAACAAAATGCGATGGTCTGCTTAAATTCATCTCTTACACCAGATTCAATATGTACACTCATAACACGGATGAATAGTCGTACGACAGTCTTTTACAATGGGAAGAGTGTCCCGGGCATAGTTTATGAACTCTGCCCAGCTCTTCCCAGGGCATAGTTCATTTTTGGTTCAATTCTTGAAGCTAGTTGAATTTATGCCCTCCACTTTAAACCAATCAATGACAGGGATCTATCTAATGGAGGTAGATAAAAGGAATAAAAATGTGAAATCTTAATGTTGCGATGAAGAGTCAATTGAATCGAGTGCCCTATTCTCACCGTTGTAACCGGACCTATGATTACGGCTGACATGAAAATTGTAAACTTTTTTTCTACACCGGTACCTCTCGCTATAGAGAGTGAGAATTGCCACTGGACCACAGAGGAAAATGTTTACGTGGATACCACAAGAAAACGAGGCTAATGTATTTTCGTCTTTATTTTCAAGGCATTATTCTAGCGAGAAGCCACGCATCCTATATATAATTACGGGCCGCCTTTTAAACTCGGAAAATAAAGGACGCAACACATTAGCGCTCGTTCTCTAGTATCCACATAAACACAGGCTCGAGGGAAATTCCCCCCAGATCTAACAAAAAAAAAATACGCACTCAGCGGGTTTTGGCTGGCGGATGATGGTGATCGTCAGATTTTTCCTCTAGGGACGTTAGGGATAATTTACGCGAGCAACTCTTCCCGGAAAGTCACAGGAACAAAAACTGGACCATCTTAGAGAGGGACCTTCATTTGTATTGATTAGTTTATTGTCTCACCATTTTCATTATGTGGAATGATGCCTTCTCTATTAGAAGTTCCGTGGGGACGTTCCTTTTTGTCCTTTCAGCCCTCCTGCTCCTTTTCTTCTCCTGTAGACTTTGGTGCTTCCATGTTTTCAAAAGGACGAGGGTGAAAAATACATATAATACAAGATAATATAATGATGATGATGACCGTGATGATGATGATGATGATTGATGATGATGGATTTGATGATGATGATGATTTGATGAGGACTGATGTGATGATGATTGATGACGACGACAATGATGTACTGATCGAACAAGGAAACGATGATGAAGGAAGATGCGTACGATGATATTAAAGTGAAACAGAATAGGTTCATTTTTTGAAGAAAGCATGAAACTTGGTACATGACTTCTATGGCATCAGAGGTTCCGAAAAAAAAATGACCCAAAATATTACACCCCCTGGTGGCCGCCATATTGGATCCAACATGGCCGCCACAATACCATTTTTTGACCTATCTTATTCTAACTACAGCAACTAAAAAAACCAAATTTGGAGGTGTCTTAACCTATGTTTTTGATACCAAGTAACCCTTGGTGAATGCCAACTGGACCCAGAGGAAATGTTTACGTGGATACCACAGAAGCGAGCGCTAATGTAATTTTGAACTTTATTTCAGATCATTAATTTCTGCTATAATTCACGCATCATAATATAATTAAGGCCTCTTTAAGCTCGGAAAAGACTGAAACACATTAGCGCTCGTTTCTTCCTCTGGTACCACGTAAACACAGGCTCCGGGGGAAATTCCCCCCTAGATCTAACAAAAAATAACGCTACCTCCCGTTTTGCGGCGATCGTCAATTTTTCCTCTAGGGACGTTAGTTGCTATTTACGCTAGCAACTCTCTGAACGTCAAAGGACAAAACTGGCATGTGGCCCATCTAGAGAGGGTCCCCTTCTTTGTATTGCTTAGTTTAGTGTCTCAATGCCTCACCTTTTCATTTATGTTAAATCTGCCTTCTCTATTAGAAGTTCTTGGTGACGTTCCCTTTTTGTCCTTTTCAAGCCCTCCGGCTCCTGTTTCTTCTCCGTAAACTCTTTGGTGCTTCCATGTTTCAAAGGCCTTAGGGTGAAATAATAATAAAATAAAGATTAATAATAGTGATGATGAACAGTGATGCTGATGATGATGATGATTCTGATGATGCTTATAATGCTGATGATGATGATTCTGCATGATGATGATATGATGACATATGTTGACGATGAAAATGACGCATTGACGACGATGAAGTACGATGAATAAAGTGAAACATAATGGCTTCCTGTTAAAATCTCGAAAATGTCACATTCAAAGATTTGGCCTACTGCTATACAACTGTAGCTCGTACTACACATGAAATAACTACTCTTTATGTGCGCATGTGGTCTTTCTGGGTAGTATAACAGCAGCTTGCCATTATGAATGCAGAATGCCTGAACTGAAAGTATCACCCTATTGGTGTTCATGTCATCACTTTACCTTATTCAATTGTCACCTCCTTAAAGTAATGGTAATTCTCTTAAACATGTGAGATTTTCAAAATGTGCTGAATTTTATTTGACTGCTTTAAATTGAATACTATTATAACGTTCAAGCATTAATGTGTTGAATTCTTGCACAATGTCTCTGTGGCGCGCTCGATCCAAACGGCACCCTAAGTCCGTTGTGACTACATTCTTTTGTATTATATCATCATGATCACGTTGGCAAATGTCATCCAAGTATCGGAAGCATGTATTTGATATTTGCATGGGTCGCGTCATGAACTTAATTCAAAGGTATCTGTCAGGATATGGTCTTAAAAAAGAAACGATGAAACGTTCCAATACACATTGCAATATAATATTGATTTTTTGAAAACTGTCTTATCAATTGAAAGTACTCTCGGTTTGATTTGTACAGTTATAAGTATATAACACTTTTAATCGATTGAGAAAACAATATCATTTAAAATTAGATAACAGTGATACAACTCAACAGGTTGCAATCAAAACCGATTATAAATAATGCACTTTTAATTAATGGATAACTAGGCCCATGGTTGTACAGATTAACTGGATATTAGTCTAGTGAATGAAAGGGAGATTGGTATGTGAAATACGTGCATGAAGGTCCTACAATCAGTGTGTCGGCCAATTATATAGAAATGATGAATTTCTGTGGCGTAATACAAAAATATATATACCCATAACGCGTTGACAAAGTATCTAGCAACGCGTTTTAGAATACACAACACGTTTTGAAAGTACTTCAAACGCGTTGCGAAGCTTCACCAACTCGTGTGCTTCACAACGCAGTCGCGGGGCGGTCATTCACACGCCATAAGGGTCATTAACGTATTGCCGCAACCGTTGCCCTTGAAAGTCACAACGCGTTTGCGGACCAATTCCACAAAATTGCCGAAAATTTTACAATGCGTTGCGGCGTCGGCCCAATCGAGAATGCTGACGTTATTTCAAAAAATAAATCTCACAACTCGTTGCGACTTTCACAATTGCGTTCAAACCTTCACAACGAGTTATGACCTTCAAAACGCACTGTGAAGCTCGAACGCGTTGTGAAGGCTTGCAGCGCGTTTGGGAGATTCGCCCAACAACGGTTCCCGAATACTTTGGCAACGCGTTGTGGGTACCAAGGTATTTCTCTGACCCCATCCCGCGGCTAATGCCTGGTCCTGGAGAAGACAATGGGTGTGCGATACAGGCAAGGTCTGGTTCTTGGTGAGAAAACCCGCCCGTGAGAAGAATGGACATCCATATTTCTACAAATGAACAAGGCATGTATTTTGGAACCCCGTCCCCGCAAGGCGACTGCCACGAAAAACGTTGTCTTCCTAGGCAGATCAAAGAATTGACCTTCACTAGTGGCTCAAATTTTCCCCTGGCTCAAATTCCTAAAACGCTAAGACCTGGAGCACTAGCGTCATGTCACTCTCCGGAACTAGGTGAACAACCGGGTGAAGTGCACGAAAACATGTTCTATGCAGCAGATTCGTGAGAAGGAACTATTAGAGACAACTTGAGTTGGCTCTAAAACCCCGATGGATTGCCCCAATCGCAGTGGGTCAGCACCCCCGACTCTTGGCACCAAACCCTCGGAAAATTTAAAAAAAATTTTAGGAATTCCCAATGTGCCCTACAGACGCAGACAGCGGACCGATCTTCGATGGCCACCATCTATAGAACCCGGCGGAGGCGAGTATCGTAAGATTCCCTGCCCTGCCTGAGCAAGGAGTACAGTAGTCTGTTCAGAATTGGCAGAAATGCGTCAGACAGTCAGGTTGAGAGCGTGGATGGTATACCCTGGGTTGTGAATGGGTCGGCTGAAGGACCGCTTACCAGATCCCCGTCCTGAGGGAGAAAGACCTTGTCCCTGACTAACCGCGCTCTCTTGAATCCGTTGGGGAACCCACAGTCGATGGCCGCATGGACGCTTCAAGCAGACCAGTCGGTTGTCGGACTTGACAAACCTTCTTTCTCGAAGACTCTTGGTATCAACGCAACGGTTGGAGATCTTGACTCACACGAGTACGTCGGAAGCTGTTGATTCACGAGCCGGATGTAAATTGACGCCTGGTACTTTGTGCCTTCCTGGAGAGGGTGTCCACTAGGATTTTCTTCATTGCCGCAACCCGTTGCTGAAAGTCACAAACGCCTTGCGACAAGTCCCCACACATGTGCCGAAATTTACAATGCGT
>JAMKCH010010422.1:0-28576 GCA_023653785.1 Ophioderma brevispina | reverse complement strand
CAATATGACGTCAGCCACCAGCCATGTTTGGTGGACCAAATACATACAATTCCAGACTACAATACATTAAGCTGTCAATCGATCCATGTTTAAGAGATTGCACAGGGATCAGTGACAGGTGAATGATTGTAGTACTGGAATGCGCTATCTTGTCCCCCAACATGGCTGGCTATTGAATACGTCTATTGGTGGCATGTCCTTCAAAAAACTTAGAGCCTGTAATCCTCATGCACCGATCAAGTGTAATGCAGTGCCACCCGCATGCTAATCCTTAAGCTCCTAAGTGATCCTGCAGACGGTTACCGAATACTTGGCTTACTAGATAAGGGTTCTAAGTCCTCCAATTAACCTCATTTGTAATCCTGTTGTGCTACTATTAGATTTTGTTCCGAAATTATGTTTCCTGGCCAGGTTGGTTATAACCAGTGGTTTCTGTAGCATAAATAGCTGAGACATATTCAAAGTCAAATTTGATGCACATGCTCCAGGAGCAATATGGCAAATATGCTCTCGCATTATTGACTTCGAATATTTCCCTCAGATTATTTATGCTCCAGTAGGATAGTCAAATATGCCCCTGAATCATTTAACTTAGAATATTTTATGTGATTATTTATGCTTCAGGAACAGATGCTCGAGGACCATATGGTCCTGGAACATATTCTCCTGGAGCATCATTCGGACCAAATCTCATAAAGCATTCGTTGTATAGACCCGTTAAGCAATATTAGCACATCTTTTTGAGAGCGCCCCCAATTTTTCAAAAATTTTGAGATTTTTACACGGTTTCAATGGTAATTGGCTATAAACTATACCTTTCGAGGTTAAGGTCTCGAATTGGCCTGTGCCCAAAACGAAGGAATTTGTACTAGAATATTATTATCGGGGATCCCCGATTAATAATTCAACGGCTGCTGGGAACGGCCTTCCAATGTGAAATAGCCGGGAAATAGCGACATTTACGTGTCCTACGCTCATCCATTAGTTTGTTTTATAGTTTCCATGCAAGTTCAAGTTAGAGGTTATTTTCTCGAGGTGGACTATTTCATCATGACGGACATAACTAGCATTTCCAGCTCTGTTGTTAAGTCCAATCTGGGAATCCCAATTCTAATTACAAATCGCTTATTTTGTGCTACTACGCATTTTTTAGCATTCTCGTTCGCAAGGTATAGTTCCTAGACAATTACAATGTACCTGTGCAAAAATATCAAATATTGAAAATTGGGGGGCTCTTCAGAATGTTCCATATTGCTTGGTAACAGCATGTTTGTAACATGTTTGGGCCTTGTATCTAAATAGTCGCCTGGCTGTTACACACTGGGCAATTGTATCTGTGAGAGTTTTAATGCTAGGGGCCATAATCGATTCGCAGTCAACAAAAGAAGTGACATAGAATGTTAACTGGTCTATATGTAGTTAAAGTGCACCTATAGGAATTGTTTTTTTTGAATAGCTTTGCTCCGTGTCTTTCTAACATGATAATATTTGTAAAGTATCAAATAAAGTGTACCGAGTTTATACGATGTATGTTTTTTCTGATGCATTTTATTTTGTTCGGTTTAGTCTCTTTGTTCTGCTTGTATATCATTGTCTGCCTGTACTTTCAAAATAAATTTCGTTACTCAGAGGCGTTTTGAATCATCCATGACTGAATAGCAATGTGCCTATCACGATATAAAAATCTATATCTGTGGTGCCCTTACCCAAGTACTGTACCTAAACACATGTCCAGTACTTAGGATCAAAGTGTAATCAAAACGTTTTCACTCCGTTGGGGCCCAATAGGGGGGGGGGCCAATGTACACCACTTTTTCCGAGGGAATTTTTGCAGGAAATTTATACCCACATGTGAAGGGTCATAAGAACAACCCCAAAATCAGCAATAAAAAGAAATTTGTTATTTGGCTGCAAATTAGGGACAAAAACATTGTTTTCAAAACACGCGAAAATTGGGCAAAAAGAACGTAAATTCAAATGAGCCTTGCGCTTACCTCAACCATTTTGAAAACTTATTTTATGTTTGTATCTATTCTAGAAACCTAAAAATTACTAAATATTTACACAACCAGCAGTTTTAGGGATCCGTATTTTTTACGGGTGTTGCAAATACACGTCATTTTCCATACAGTTTGTACAGTAACGGTTTTAGCAATGCCACGATGAATTGTTTGTTTTCAACACACCTCGTCATGAGTCTTCCAAACAGGCAATCGACCATTTTGGCGAACAATTGAGTTTTTGCATATTATGATACTATATCACAAGCTCGTTTCATATACCAAATATTGGAGAAACAGAACTTCCACTTTGTAGTAAATAGATTTCACTTTTGGAAATCAGACAAACGCCAAGAAATCTTCCAAACAAACCAATATGCATTCGTCTGTTGTTGTACCTGAAACCTACCGTACGACAGCTTATAAAGTGACCTATCCATCAATTAGAGGAGGACAGGATATTATAGGGGCCTATTTAAGGAATTCGTTTACCTCCCCTACAGATAAAAGTTTGACACCTTTGGTAGTTAGTATGGACACTCTACATCAATGCTAGGTATGTATTTACTCTCCAATTGTGGTATCACTTTTTCAATAGGGCCATTTAAGTTTACACAGGGTTCCATTTTTAAATGCCCCCATCATGTTTAAATGTATGCCATATTGGTCCATCTAATCATAAGGATTCGCAAAATGTATAGTTTGTACCACCTACTACCATTGGTTTTTTGGATTATAGGGAAATGGCTAATAGACACTTTGGATGTCCTTAGTGTACTTACACATGTAGGCCGACGCTGCAATTTGGAAATACAGCAAATTCTGTGATTTTATGTCCAATTTTACCAGGCGGATAAAACGACTACAACTGGAGCTTTTATTCGATTGTTTTTCGAGTATCACAACATTATCGTCCATTATTATGCATTTTTAATTATACTATAAGTACTATGGTTTACAGGAAATACTATACATTTTACAAGAAAATTCTGGCAGCAATTCTGCTAACAAAACCCGTAAAATACAGCTTTAACATGTTCCTTCCAAATTATATTTATATTATAGCTTGATGTAATATAGTTTACATTGAGTATTTAAGTTTGATTAAATCAATTCTAATTACAAATAAAAAAAAATGAACCTCATCCTTCCTCTTTCTAGCTTTCATTGGCATATTTTTTGCTGTAAGCGATTGACGACGGCTAGCAAATCATATCAAACATATCATTTAGTAAGCTCCCTCAGCACTGCATAAGTATGTTTAACATGTTCACTACCACCATCTGACGCGATCGATGTGACTCTTTTTTGGAGTACGCCAAACAGGCCAATGCGCATTCGTTCCTCCTTTGACATAGAAACAGAGGACGTTTTTTAGTTTGTAATTAAAAAAAAAAAACTTTAATATTAAATTTTTTGACAATGGAAAACAAAGGATACCTGAATTGAAAGCGTGCTCAAATGAAGAACTTTCAATGTCCACAATGTCCCCATAAAACCATTTTCTTAAAATGTTTCAAATTTTAGATATGCAATTTCATAATTCTCTATAACTTCATCGCGATATCTCGAAATGTGACTTTTGGTCGATTGGCCTGTTTGGAAGATTCTGTACGAATGATTAAGGGTTAATTATTTTTAATGTTACTAATAAGTTTGTTTACTTAAATGTGAACTTATATCAGCAAAAAACAATCGCTTTGGGTCTTTGATTTTTAAAATAAAATATTACATATGTAAATCACCCCGCTTACGGGATAATTATGGTAATTAGTATATTTTACTTGTGGATATGTACTACAGGGCCAGTAATAACCATAAGCCCTATCGGGTTGTCCAGTAATGGTCCTAGTATCATATCATATCATTATTACCTCACCAGTTTATATTAGTACAGTCTACAATTGATACTTTATGAGATATATATTATACTGTATTTTACATTGCTTGTGACAGTGTCGATAGTTATGCTGAAATAAAATGGTAAATGGAATGGAAAATATTCCAGCTGACTTCCGTTAGTGCCAAGAGGGGTCTCTGGGACCCCACTAAATTAACTCTTAACGGCTTGGCCGATTTAATTATGTTGGTTAAGAAAAAAAAGCGGATTTCAAAGTCAGACAACTTACAAAAAAAATTCGGCGCAAAACAGCCCACGCGTAAAGCGGCCAGCGCGGGAAAAAAATTTGGGTGTCTATAGGAACCCACTTGGGTCAAAGTGTTAAAACCACAAAGAAATTTCATAATCAGCGGTAAAAAATTCCTTCAGTCCTAAAGCTTTGTGGGTTAAAATGAGCATTAAAGTCAGTGTTTTATGTCGTGAAGAATAGATTTTATGGGATTTCACATGGACCCTATTGAGGTGAAATTTCCCAAAAACTTGGTGTGTAGTGTGGGGATTAGTATTGCTCAAAACACCCTATGCATATGGCAGGGGGTGTCCAACCTTTTCGACGCAGGGGCCGCATTGGATGAACTCACAACCATTGCGGGCCGCAAATAATTAATCGGGGCTCTCAAGGTGATTTTAGGACGTGCCATGGGAAGTAGTGGCCCCATATCTCTACCAATAAGTTGCCAAAAAAAAGCGGACTCAATACCAGAAGATGCAGAGATTTTGGGTCAAATGTAAACACAAATTTCCATTTTGTTGACCTTTTTAGCAAATTGGGAAACATTTTGGCTTCATTTTGATGAGATTGGACTAATTTTCCCAAATTTTTAGAAAATTTGGGTCAGGACTGATGGAATTTGGATTCATTTCCAAAAATGTTTAAAAATATCGGTTTAAGATTGAGGAAATTGAACTAATTCAAATACATATTTTGTAAATCTTTATTTAAAGTTTGACTCAGCCGATTTCTGAATATAATTTTTTTATATATTAATTAAAAATAATCAACTAGAACCTAAAGATAGTCTCACCTAGAATTGCTCAATTCAAAAGTTGAATGAATCGGAGTTTTCGTTTGATGCAGTCAGTAACATTTATTGTACATAAACAGTGCAATAGGTTAGTGTGTATAACAAAAATTTCCGGGATCCGAATTTTTTAAACAACGATGTGATTGTCTATTGGAAGGACTTCGATTTGAGCTTAGCCATTTCACACAGTTGATTAGATAGGGACAAGATTATGTACATGCAAAAACATAATTTTTTTGTGAAATTGAGGGCGCCCTCATCAGGAAATCTCTGACGTCGGCCTGAAGATTTAATGTATTTAATTGTTCTGGGAAGTTCCTCGCGGGCCGCATGAGACCAGCTTTCCAGCGGGGCGCAAATGGCCCGCGGGCGGCGGGTTGGACACCCCTGGCCAATGCAATGCCAAAGTGGTGGTGGCGACATATTTTGATGACGATGATTATGAGATAATGATGGATTGGAATTCAAATGCACAATTCACAATAAAATCCCACATCAATTAAGAACAATTACTATAAATGTACAAAACAATTTCAACGTTTTGAAAACACAAAACTACAATATTGCAACAGTTTTGCCTAGTACATCAGGTCAAACTGAATGTGAAAAGAAATGAATTTCAACAGAGTCATTAAAAGGCCATTTTGTGATCCATAGCCTCATTCCCCCGACTTAACCTAAAAAAAGTTAGATTTTTAATACCACCTGAACCGTGTCATAATTATAGTAATGTGTGCCACTCTTTAATTGCAATTCATCTACTCTGGAGAAGAGTAGAGAAAACGGACAGAATTACATACAGTACAGTGGCTATGGGGCACCGTGATACAAAACATTTGCTCATAACATCAAAAACGACATCAGAAATCAACTGAAATGTTTGTAAATATCCTTTTCCTCGGGGATATCTAGTGGACCATACCCACACATTAGTTGCTCAGGACCCATATGCGCTTTCATATATACCAAGCCTCTTCCAATCACATAGTAGAGCATGATCTTATTTAAGGAATTCGTTGACCTCCCACTACAGGAAAGTTTTGACACCTTTGGGTAGTTAGGTATGGACCCCTCTACAATCAATGCTCGGTAGGTATTACTCTCAAATTTTGTATCTGCTTTTTCATAGGGGCCAATTTAAGTCTACACAGGGGTCAACTTTTTAAAATGCCCCAATCCGTTGAAATGTATGCCATATTTCCATCTCATCATAAGGATTCAAAAAATGTATATTTTGTGTACCGCCTAACGACCATTGGTTTTTTGGAGTTATGTGTAAAACTGGCTAAATGTAAAAAAGGTCAATCCTCAATTTGTACAGGGGTCACACATTCAAGTTAATCTGATTATATTTTAAATACTTACAATTATTTTGCCTAGGTAAGGGACTCCAAAAAGTATAGTTTTTGATTATGTTAAATGTTTACTTACGGATATAAGGGTCAAAGAAGGTCAATACCAATTGGATTATGTTGCCCTATGACCTATTTTGTCGCATAACATGATAACTATACACTGCAGATGGTACAAACTATTCCTTATTTTGACGCATTAAGCTAGATGAACAACTTCTATCATTTTTCAACAAAATTGGAGCAACTTCTGATTTTGACCCCTGTACAAATAGAAATTGACCTTTTTACCACTTTAGCCATTTTTACCCTATAACTCCAAAACCATTGGTCATAGATGGTACAAACTATACATTTTTGGAATCCTTATGACACAAGACGGACAATATGGCATACATTTCAACATATTTGGAGCATTTTAAAAGTTTGACCCCTGTGTAAACTTAAATTGACCCTATTGAAAAAGTGACACCACAATTTGATAGTACTACCTACCTAGCGTTGATATATAGGGTCCATACTAACTACCAAAGGTGTCAAACCTTTTCTGTAGTGAGGGGTAAACGATCCTGTTTGACCTGGGTCCTAGCTCCTCCACTATAGCAACTCACCCAAATGAATCAAATTATTAGCAGGGGACTGTTAAGAGTATGCGCTTCCGGATAAAATTATGACTTTTTGCACACAAGTACTTTAGGCATTGATAATCCATAAGATTGATGGAAGCACTAGTCCACTCAATCTACGGTATGACCTGGACAAAATTGCTACAGAAGTAGTACATCAGCCCAGAAGGGTTTGATCAGACGAACGAGGTACCAATATCTGAACATGGGAAAATTCTGAGAAAGATATAACTTTTGCAAATATGAAAGTCTGCCGGAGACCCGCTGCTGTGTTTGGCCCTGGGGGGGAGAGGTAAAGTTACTATGGGGGGTCAAATGTTTAAACTGTTCTAAATCTAATGTAATGTAGCTCAAATTATTCCTTAGGTAACCATGAGTAAAAAAGTCAATTGGGTCACATGTGTGTGATGCTTCCTTTCCAAGATATTTGGGAAAATAGGCTAAAGGTCATTCGTTTATTCAAAAAAGGTCAACGTTTGTAATACCCAGATTTCTTTTTAAAAATATTTTTAGAAATGTTTAATGATACTGCTCTATATTCCCATACTTTGTGAAAATTTTAACACTGTCACCAAAAGACCCTATTTTGGGGGAAATTTTGAAAATTTGTCACTAGGAAAACCCCGATTTTGTGGCAATTTTGGCTCTCTATCACCCAAAGACCCCTATTTTAAGTGTGTCACCGAATGTCCCTGGGTTTGGAAGCACGAGTCTTACACCCGTATCCATTTCATATGGGAGTGCCCCCTCGGATGGCTACCCTTGGCGACCTTACTTTTGCATGGTATCCCAGGGGTAGTCTCAAGCGGTGGAAGAAGGAAAGGTAAGGTAAGCTCTAGAGTATCCCCGTCTCTCACTGAGAGACTTTATCATACAGCTCTTGATTATGCCCACTTCTACCGGCGCACAGTGCTGCAGTAGCAACAGCTCCTCTTTGACTATATCGCTTTGTTCCTAGAGAAAAATGACTAAGAACCTGATGATCACCGCAAAAAAAAAAAGAGGTAGCGGTTCCGGTAGCGGTATGTGTGTTGTTAGATCTAGGAGCGCCTTCCCTGTAAACACAAGACAGGGGTCCGCTCAGTGATTTATGAAAGTGGCAAAATGGCATTCAGGTATTTAAAGCAATATTGGCACAATTTTTGAAGAGCGCTCCGAACTTTCAAAATTTGATATTTTTGCACAGTGACGTTGGTAATTGTCTAGGAAACTATACCTGCGAACGAGAATGCTAAAAAATGCGTATTTATCATAAAATAAGCGATTTTGTAATTAGAATTGGGATCCCAGGTTGGACTTAACGGCAGAGCGGAAATGCTACGTTTGTGCATCCGTCCATGATGAAATAGTGCCACCTCGAGAAAATAACCTCTAACTTGACTTGCCTGAACCAATAAAACAACTAATGGATGAGCGTAGACACGTACATGTCGCTATTTCCCGGCTATTTCACATTGGAAGGCCGTTTCAAGCAGCCGTTGAATTATTATCGGGGATCCCCGATAATAATTATTCTAATTACAAAATTCCTTCGTTTGTGACACATAGGCATTTTCGGGCTTAACCATTCACAGGTATAGTTTACTAGCCAGTTACCAATGCAACCATGTAAAAATCTCTAAATTTTGAAATATTGGGGGCGCTCTTCAAAAAATGTGCTAATATTGCTTTAAGGGAGAGGGCCGAGGAGATGAAAACCTGTTTTGTCTTCCAAAGCCTTTCAGTATGCTTGATACCACTTTAGTGTGGGCACCAAGTTTTCTCTGATCCCGTCCCGCGGCTAATGCCTGGTCCTGGACAAACCCTAGGTGTGGCGTAACAGGCAAGGTCTGGTTCTTTGTGAGAAAACCCGCCCGTGAGAGGATGGACACGCAATACTTCGACCAATGAACAAGGCATGTGTAGGCCTATTTTGGAACCCCGTCGTCCCAAGGCGACTGCCACGAAAAACGCCGTCTTCCTAGGCAGATCAAAGAGACTGACATTCTCTAGTGGCTCAAATTCCTAAGATGCTAAGACCTGGAGCACTAGCGCAGGTCCCACTCCGGAACGAGTGAACAAACCGGGTGGCGTGCCGAAAACATGCCATTCAGCAGATTCGTGAGAATCGGGCTATTAGAGACAACTGAGTCGGCTCCCCGACTGTTTGGGCACCAAAACCCTCGTGAAAGATTTCCATTAGGAAATTCCCAATGTGCCCTACAGACGCAGACAGCGGATCGATCTATAGAACCGCGGCGGAGTCGAGAATCGTAAGATTCTCCGCCCTGCCTGAGCAAGGAGCGCAGTAGTCTGTTCAGAAAGTCTCGTCTGAATGTACAATTGGTGGAAATGCGCCAGACAGTCAGGTTGAGAGCGCTGATGGTATGCCCTGGAACGAACGGGAGGACCGCTTACCAGATCCCCGTCCTGAGGGAGAAAGTCAAGGTCCCTGACTAGCAGCTCTAGAACCCGTGGGAACCACAGTCGATGGCCGCATGGGCGCTACCAGCAGAACCAGTCAGTTGTAGGACTGAGAAACCTTCTCGAAGACTCTTGGCATCATCGCAACGGGGGATCTTGACTCCACGAGTAGTACGTCAGAAACTGGTGATTCACGGCGGCCCGGGCGGAGGCGCTAGGCAAATAGGTCCACATGGAGACGCTATAGCCTCTAAAAATGACCAGCAAACTGCTTGGAAGGAGGTGCCATTCCACTGAGGACCCCTTTATCTTCGATGACGCCTGGCACTTTGTGCCCTTCCGGGAGAGGGTGTCCCGCTAGGTTTCTCCCACCCCCTACATGGGACGCTTATCAGAGCAATGTTAGTTGCCTGCACACTCTAATAGTCTCCTGCAGAGGCTGGAGCTTTTGTCCTCCTCCTCGTTGATGTATGTCATTACCGTAATGTTGTCGCATTGGACCAAATTACTTTTCCTCTGGTCAGAGTGACGAAGTGCTCAGTGGCAGAAAGATGTCAACAACTCGAGTGCATATTTGAGAAAAGGTTGTTATGGGGGGACAACCTGAGTACTGGGTTCATGGTTCTCCATATGGAAGTGCGGGGGTCAGATAAACCCGTTGAAAGGTTTCAGTTTCATGTTGGGCATCACTGCCCGGATTACTTTTTTAGTTTTAAAAAAAGTGGAGTAGAAAACCTCCCCGAATTGCAATCGAGAGGGAATATCACGGCCGTAGGCCAAAAAGCGATTCTCCAGCCGGAACTGCAAAATTTACAATTTTTATCCGACCAGGATGATTAGTTTGCGAGTTTCCCCGTCGTCAACGAGACAAGGGATGCTGAAACGCCTAGAAGTAGGCGACAGCATCAGGAAGCAAACAAGATCCAGCATGTTAATTGGCGACGGCAACTTGTTAAAGTCCCCGATTTGTCGCCGGCCTTGAAACGACGGCACAAAAGTTGTGACTGTCGCTGTCAAGGAATGCTCGTACCGTAGTCGCCGAGTTGTGTCCCCAAGAAGGTCCCGTCACAATGAAGACAACATCGCGGACGCGGACCCCAACCTCTTCCCAACAACACAAGACCACATCTTTCCAAATCGGAGCAGTCTTGTTCAAATTACAAGAAAGAGATGCTCAATCGCCGAACAGTAGGCGATCAGCATGTCACTTGTTCAGTTCTCAATCAGTCGCCGACCTTACCACGACAGCACAAGTTGCTGTAAAGACTGCATGTCGGCGACATCTTCTGTAGTCGCCGGAGTTTAGTCGCCGATTTCCACATAGCCAGTTGGCTTGCATTTTCTGTCCCGCTTGGAGCAGACTTGCCGACCACTTTCCAAATGCACACAAACCACTCATGATGCGCACCAACTAATCGGCTACCGCTTCCAGACCGCACTCATGGTTCAAGCCGGACCTCCCCAATTCCAAAACCCGCCACGATTTTTTAAGGCTCAGTCACAAAGCCGATTTTTGCCAGGAAAACCATTCCAGACTGGTGCCGATTGGCCAATTTCGAAAATCGTGAGCAGTTTTTTCTTTTTCATGTGTAGTTCTGGCAAGGTCTGGGCCTGTTCTGTGCAGTCCGTCTGAGTCTTACCCATTATTTGCAGAAAACCGCTCCCAGACTGCTCAAGACTGGTGCCGATTTGCAATTTTTCGAAAATCGTGAGTTAATTTTCCTTTTCAGGTGTTTTTAGTTTTGGCAAAGTCTGGGACTGTCCTGTACAGTCTTCTGCAGTCTGGTGTGGTCGGGAGACGATGACAAATTTGCAAAAAAAAAAACACCACGATTTTTTTCTTGCAGCTTAAAAAAATCGTGGCGGGTTTTGGAATCGGGGAAGGTCGGCTGAACACATGAGCGAGTTGGAGCGGTAGCCGATGAGTTGGTGAGTGCAGTTAGAAAGTGGTCTGCAATGACTCTGCTCCAAGAGGGAGAGAAAATGCAAAGCAACTGGATATGTTGATCGGCGACTAAACTCGGGGACTACAGAAGAGAAGACGCGACGTGCAGTCTTGACACCAACTTGTGCTGTCGTGTTGAGGTCTGCAACTGATTGAGAACTGAACAGGTGGTGAACATGCTTGATCGCCTATGCTCGGCATTGAGCATCTAGGTCTTGTATTTGAAAAAAAGAATGCAGCCGAGTTGCGAAAAGAAATGTGGTCTTGTGTAGTGGGAAGAGGTTGGGTCGGTCTGCGGGGTTATCAGTCATGTGACAGGAACTTTCTTGGCGTCAACAACTCTGCGACCAATCGACGACCAGTATTGACAGCACATGTCACAACTTGTGCAGTCGTTCAAGGTCGGCGACTATCGGGGACTGAATAAATGCCCCGTCGCCAATTAAACAAGCTGGATCTTGTTGATTCAATTCCATGATGCTGTCGCCTACACTGCGCGGCGTTTCAGCATCCCCTTATCTCGTTGACGACGGGGATATTCGCAGACTAATCACCCCTGGTCGGCAATGGTCGGGATAAAAATTGTAAATTTTGCAAGATTTGAACAAGAGTAGCTGATTTTGAAAAAAATGCGGTTTGAGTATCGGGAAGTGGTTGGGTAGGGAGCTGTCTTCTGTGGACTAACCGTTCCAAACTGCTCATGTGTTCAAACCGACTTCCCGATTCCAAAACCCGCCACGATTTTATTTTAAGCTGCAAGAAAAATTCGGGCGTTTTTTTTTTCAAATTTGCCACGTGTTCCGAACACACAAAGATGCAGGAAGACTGATAGGACGCCCAGGACTGGCCACAACTAAACCTAAAGGCTCAGTCACACCAAAGCAGATTTTTTGCTAGAAATCCACTTCTAGACTTCTCCAGACTGGTGCCGATTGCCCAAGTTCGAAAATCGTGACAGTTTTTCTTTTTCATGTGTAGTTCTGCAAGGTCTGGGCCTGTCCTGTGCAGTCCGTCTTAGTCTTACTCATTATTTGCTAGAAAACCACTTCCAGACTGATCAAGACTGGTGCCGATGGCCATTTTCTCGAAAATCGTGGTAATTTTTTCCTTTTTCACACCGACCATGATGCGCAACCAACGCAAAGGCGACGCTTCCAAACCGCTCAGGTGTTCAAGCCGACCGTCCCGATTCCAAAACCCGCCCACGATTATTTTAAGCTGCAAAGAAAATTCGTGGCGGTTTTTTTTTTCAAATTTGCCACGTGCTCCCACCACACAAAACTGCAGAAGACTGTATAGGACAGTCCCGACTTGGCCAAAACTACGCCTAAAGGCTCAGTCACACACACAGCCGATTTTTTGCTTTGCTAGAAAACCACTTCCATCCAGAACTGCTCCAGACTGGTGCCAATTTGCCAATTTTCGAAAATCGTGAGCAGTTTTTCTTTTTCATGTAAGGGTCTGGCAGGGTCTGGGCCTGTTCTGTGGAGTCCCGTCTGTAGTCTTACTCATTAAGGCCAGGCACACAGCCGATTTTTTGGCTAGAAAACCATTCTTCCAGACTTCTCCAGACCGGTGCCGATTAAGGCTCAGTCACACACACAGCCGATTTTTTGCTTTGCTAGAAAACCACTTCCAGACTGTTCCAGATTGGTGCCGATTGACCATTTTCGAAATCGTGAGCATTTTTTCTTTTCTGTGTAGTTCTGGCAAGGTCTGGGCCTGTTCTGTGCATTCGTCTGTAGTCTTACCCATTATTTGCTAGAAAACCGCTTCCAGACTGCTCAAGACTGGTGCCGATTGGCCGATTGCCGATCAAACTTGCAAAATTTACAATTTTTATCCCGATCAGGGATGATTAGTCTGCGAGTATCCCCGTCGTCAACAAGACAAGGGATGCTGAAACGCCGAGCAGTAGGCGACAGCATCATGGAAGCAACAAGATCCAGCATGTTTAATTGGCGACGCCACTTGTTCAGTCCCCGATTAGTCGCCGACCTTGAAACGACGGCACAAGTTGTGACATGTCGCTGTCAAGACTGCTCGTCGATTGGTAGCAGAGTTGTTGACGCTATGAAAGGTCCCGTCACATGAAGACAACCCGCGACGCGACCCAACCTCTTCCCAACTACACAAGACCACATTTCTTTTCAAATCGGCTGCAGTCTTGTTCAATTACAAGACAAGAGATGCTCAATCGCCGAGCAGTAGGCGATCAAGCATGTCACTTGTTCAGTTCTCAATCAGTCGCAGACCTTAACACGACAGCACAAGTGGCATGGTAGGAGAAATCCCGGAAGACCAACCCTTAATTACATCGACGTGTTGCAACAAGTCACTGGACTAGAGGAAACTGATGTCAAAACTGCCATGCAGGATAGGCGGATTTGGAATGCTATTGGGGTTCGAGGACAACAATCGACTTAAGCAAGTAAGCAAGCAAGCACAAGTTGCTGTCAAGACTGCAAGTCGGCGACTTATCTTCTGTAGTCGCCGAGTTTAGTCGACGATTCAACATGTCCAGTTTGGCTTACATTTTCTCTCCAGCTTGGAGCAGACTCATTGCCGACCACTTTCCAACTGCACACAACCACTCATGATGCGCACCAACTCATCGGCTACCGCTTCCAAACCGCTCATGTGTTCAAGCCGACCTTCCCGATTCCAAAACCCGCCACGATTTTTTAAGCTGCAAGAAAAAATCGTGGCGGGCTTTTCAAATTTGCCATGTGCTCCCGACCAAACAAGACTGCAGAAGACTGTACAGGACAGTCCCAGACTTGACCAAAACTACACCTGAAAAAGAAAAACTGCTCACGATTTTCGAAAATTGGCCAATCGGCACTAGTCTGAAGCAGTCTGGAAGTGGTTTTCTAGCACAAAATCGGCTGTGTGGCTGAACCTTGAGCCTTTAGTGTACCGTTACCATGAGTTCAGAACATCCTTCCAAAGATCGTTTTTAATTTTGCCAATTTCAACAGGAAAATAAGAACAATTAATCTGTGGAACAATATGTATACATTAAATTATTGTCCATAGTCTTTGTTATTCGTCTAACCCAACCGATCTTGAGGGCTTCAATATGACTTTTAAAATCTACCATCTTCACTGCACCATTTTCATACTCTTGCGTGATTACATTTCTTGCTATTCTGTCTTGTTCCATATAAATTTAAAGAAAAGTTGGTTAACACTTGTACTCTTAAAGAGACACTGGCACATTTGAAAAATAGTGCGCCCTCAAGATTTTTCAAAATCTATATTTTTGCATGGTTGTAAAGCTTTTATATACAAAAGCCCTCACCCGAAATGATTAAGACCAAATCAGCTTCCTTATGGGTAAACGGAACGATTTTGTAATTTAACGTCGCCGGCGACGCGAAATTCAGCAGACGACGAAAATGGCGTTTAACACAAGAACACGCACACCGTGTGCATGTTTCCCACGCTACGCACGCTGTTTGACCGGTCTAACCTTTGTGGTTTTAATATCAGTGAGTACGAGTCCAAACTATTCATGTAATATACACATTTGTTGATTAAAGTTATAGAAAACTTAAAAGTTGGCCTACAATTACCTGGATATCTTTATCCTCATATCAATGTCCCAATCTGTTTTGGAGTGTGTTATTTTTATGTGTAAAATATATCTTTGTTCTTCCAATGGTCTAGACTATCATTTGAGAGCAAATTGAAGAAATTTCATATTTTGTGAAAATGTGCAGTGCCGCTTTAATGAAATCGGAATTTGGATTTGGTAAAGCCAACAAGTTGTGATTAAATTTCAGAAGTAAAAGGGACTTAACTACAACAATTTTTCCTAAAACAGTTAAATTTTCATTTACTTTCTAACTACATCCAATGCTTTTTGGTAGTTGGTATCGGGCATTTCATTCAAATTGGCGGAAAAAATCAATAGCTAAAAGGGTACATTTCTTAATGGACGTCCAATCCAAACAGTCATTTAGCTTTTTTTTGACACTTTTATTGCAACCAATCCAAATAAGTTTAGTTTTATCCAGATTTGGTCTCAATCCTGACAATTTGACAAACGCATCTGAAACTTGTATTGCTGATTTCAGATGCAACTCTAAACCATCCAATATCAGTGTCTTATCACCTGCATATTGAGTAATTTTTATATTCTATTCCATTTACCTTTATCCCCTTTATGTTTGTATTCATTTTAAAACTTAAGTGCCCAAGGGGGGGGGGGGGTTCATAGTACCCAACATTTGATTTTTTGCGATTTCTCGGTTACGCAATCAATTTTTTCAAGGAGTTTTTTGCTAATTGTCTGATTTATGAATACGCTTCTCCTGATACTAACAAAAAAAATAAAAAATCGCCCAAGGCTTCCTCGCAATAATTAGGTTGGGTCCCTATAAACCCCCACCCCCCTTGGGCACTAACGGAAGTGAAAAAAATCAAGATATTTTACTAACTAAAATTTAAAGTGATGGGATTTACTTGCTTAGATATATAATTAATAATACTTTTATCAAATAACCTTTTATATGCTGATAGCATCAATTTTAATTTTGTCATGACCGTGCTCTTAACTGTGTAAGTCTATGGGAAAACCAAGGCGATTTTGAAGTTTCTGAGAAAAATACAACATGGTATAAATTTGGCTATATTTTGCAAAGCTTATTTTAATTGGTTATTCTAGAGTAGATATAATGAATTATTTTGGTTCAAAACCTTATATTGGAGCTGCTGAGGATGGAAATATGCGAACCACTCTTTTTCGGAGAGTGACAATTTCAATTGGCCATAGGTCAAAGTCCGGATTTGCATTTTTATTGTGGGTATGTGGTTCTTGCGTGACCCCCATTTACTTGTGTTAGTGTCATGATCAAACTCCCATGGGAAGTGGTTATCTGGGTTGGGTTCCTAGCCCCCCCCCCCTTGGGCACTAACGGAAGTTTTTTTTAGTTAGAATTGAAACGCCTATCAAAAACAAATAAAGGGATAGTGGTTCACCTGCCTTGCGCCTCTCCTAATCAAAAAGGAAAGGTGTAGGCTTGCCATTAACCATCATGAGACGTGATTTATATAAAGTGTCAATCCACTTTAGGCCAAGGGAAATTGATTCTTAGTTTCCTGTTGGAGCGTGCATCAGATTTGCCGCTGTGGCAAATATTTCATTATTTTGTGAAAAAATTGTTTTCTTGAAAACTTGATAATAAAAACAATTTTTCAGTTGCTCAAAATATTCAAGCATCCCTTCCTGTTCATTTTAAGCAGTTTCCTTGGGAGGGGTGTCACAGTATACCATAAATAATGAATTTCCTCCAGATTTTTGTCCCGCTTGTCGTCATACTCGGTGCAGAAATTGCTTGAACTGATTTTTAAACTTTTGAAGAAATAAACCTGCAAATACCCCTGTTTTGGTAATTAGGCACTTGTAAACTTTGTTTTATGTAATAAATATAAGGGTAGTAGTGCATTTAACATGAAATAATGAAATTAATAATAATAATGAAATGACAGTAAATAATGAATAATGAAATCTGACCTCATCACCTTTTAAAAACCTCCAACAGGAAACTAAGAATCAACTTCCATTGGCCTTATCAAAGTTGGGCCGAAATTATAGTACCTTAGGCAAGAGGATTTTACGAATGAAAGAGAATGAGATCGTATCGAAGGCCTTTTCAAAATCTATTAGTAGTAATAAACCCTATTCCGATTTTTTTCGTCAAGATTTCGCTTTTACAAGTTAACCATGGCGACGTCTAAAACTTTCTAAAAATTTCTTGGTCGCTCTCCTCTGTGCAAGCACTGGCATTCTGTCTATCGCCCTCATATTATAAACAGTCTCCTGCATCGGGGGTGGGACATGCCAACCGAACAGCAACAGTGAATTCAAATCGGCTGCATGCATCTGGCGTAACCCAGCCCGAGCGCTGTAGTCTATTTCAAAGGCTTAGCGGTAGGAGGGCTCTCTTTCGCAAATCGGACGAAAACTTCACTATTGGCTATCTGGTCACAGATATTTAAATCTAAATGACCGTTATTGGAAATTCTATTACCTCTGCTGCCCATTATTGAAAATGGAGCATTCTGATTGGTCAGTTTACTGCCCATTATTCTGCAATAATGGGTCGACAATGCATTTTCTCGTTATATCACGCTATTTTCGGTAATAGAATAGAAATAAAGGGTTTGCAGTATTATTTATGGGCTCATAATGTATCCTCGGCCGGAAAAATTAAAATAATGGACTCGGCTGCGCCTCGTCCATTATTTATTTTTTCCGACCTCGGACACATTATTCGCCCATAAAGGATACTGCATCACCCTTTATTTCTTAATTACACTGTTTTGCAGCGGGGTTATATCCACTTACCCGACGGATTTTGAAGTCACTTTGAAATTTGAATGACAGACAATATTGTGGGTCCCGGTGTGAAAGCAGATATAGTCCGGTGGGAGCCATAGTCCGGGGCTCCATAGACGATAACGGAATAAAGCGTGAAACTAATGTTGCGTAGAGTCAACTGAATCGATTGCCCTATTGTTCACCATTGTTCCCGGACTATGAGTACGCCGGACAATGGTTACTTCTACACCGGTCACCCAACCCCTTGGTAAACCATGTTTAAAAAAAGTCTTGGTAAGACAAGGATTAAGGTTCTTCAACGAACCAAAACGAGTTATTTAACTGCTGTATAAGCCTGCTTGTATAGCACCTTTGAGGTTCTGTTAGAAACCTTTTTGGGGTTCTCAGATTCTTATGAATCATATTTGAGGATTTCATTCTTGAGGGTTCCATATAGGGCCGCCACCGGGAAAATTCTAAGTCACATTTTTTTTTCTTAGAGTGTAGCAACAGCATACAATTAAAAATATTTGAATGATCAAATTAAAAATCTGTGGCACTTTTTGTATTAAGGTATTTTGTTATGCGAGCCAGTTTAACAGTATTTACACTAATTATTAAGGTTTGGAAGAACTCACTTCCTACTTCCTTTGTAGCTGAAACATGCCAATTTGAGGGTTTTTTTATTTTTCATTTATTTATTTATTGCTTGAATCTAATCCGTCTGTCAGACTAGTAATAATGGATGAAATCTGTTAGAATTCTTACATTCCTTAGACTTGAACACAAATTCCTACGAACCAGTAATTTACCTACAAATGGGACAAATAATTTTCCTACGGACTAATTAGTCCGTCCTCGTCGGACTTGGAAATAATTCCCTAATGGATTGATATTCTACCTTGAACCGGGACAATAGTTTCTCAAGACTTATAGTTCACCTATGATTGGATACTAATTCCTAAGTACGTGCAGTCCATGTTGGACATGAACACTTATCCCTAAGGAAACGATATTCCACCTCTGTTCTGTCAGGGAATCAATTCTATAAGGATAAAGTCCACCCATCTTCGGACCCATCTTCGGACTTAGAAAACTAAATCCTTGGGAGATGGACACTGCTGTGGACATGTGCTCAGGCCAGAGGTGTGTTTTGTTACTCGCATAAAAAAGCCCGGTGTAGGTGCCATGGTTACAGGTCTCCATATAGGATACCATCTACATACGCTGTTAAAAAAAATTCATTTGGCGCTGAATTGGAGATACCAGATTGCCATAAGGGGTGTAGTTTATTGCATTCATTTCAAGCTTGTCCTTTGCGTGACAGGAAGTCTTTGCTGTGGGCAGCATAGGACCCTTATGGTACCTGAAGTCCCTGACCTCTTGAGTTGGGACCGTCTGTAGTGGAGCTAGATTGATAGATATCTTCCTCATTGACGGCCATATCTCTTCTTTTTAGCGTTTTAGATTAATGGTTATTAGATCAACTGATCGTTAGACGAAATGGTTTAGGCCAAAATGGGTTTAGACTAAATGGTTATAGACCAACTGGTCATTTTAAATAGACAAAATGGGTTTAGACAAAATGGGTTTAGATAAATGGTAAGTTAGACAACTGATCATAAGACGAAATGGGTGTAGACAAAATGGGTTTAGACTAAATTGGTGATTTATACCAACTGGTTATTAGATGAAATGGGTTTGTAGACCAAATGATATTAGACGAAGTGGAAATTAGACCCTATTGGATATTAGCCGAAATGGTTTAGACAAAATGGCATTAACTTCATTATGGGTATTGATCAATGTGCCAAATAGACTAATGTGGTGATTAGCACTTAAATTGCAATATGCTATATCCATTTTTCTGGAGTTTTAGACGAAACGGTTTTATACCAAGTGGTTATTATAGTACGAAAAAATGGAATTATTAGACGATTTTTAGTGATAGTGATGATAGACCAATATTCTAAAAGTCAAATAACTGTTCCATGAACATTTGACAAAGCTCCCGGAGCATAAATAATCTGGATAATATTTTAAGTTAAATATGCTCTAGAAGATATTTTAATATGCTCCTGGAGCATATTTGAATTGACACAATGCTACAGAGTCAATGCAAACATTGCTGCTGTCAAATACGCTCAGGAGCATAATTTTCAATATGCTCCTGAGCATGTGATTCAAATTTGACTTTCTCCAGACTATTTAATCTCTAGGGGACCATATGGTCAGGAACTCTAAGATGTTAAGACCATATCGTCAGGTAAGTGCAAGTAGGTCATTGTTTTGTGTTGTTGTTTTTAGAATACTGCGAACGCCCCAAATTTGCGGCCAATCGAGACAGGAGCATTTCCAATGATGCCCACAGGTTCCAGGACGGCTTGGACAGCCAGGGGTTACACCCTGCTCTTGTTCGAAACTGACATAGTAACATGTACAGGTAGAACCTCATTGTTACATGGGACCGACGGCTTAACGTCCCCCCGAAAAATGACTGTGATTAACATGTACAGGTATGAATCTCATTGTACATGGGACCGCGGCCTTAACGGCCAACTCCGAAGACGGGGATATTCTCGTGGTTATTTGTCCAATTCCCAGATTGAACCAGGGGAGAGTGTATTCAGTTTAATCAAGAGTTCTATAAAAAATTAAATCCAGAATTTAGTACTCGAATTAAATTCCAGCAGCCGAGAACTTGAGCACACTGACCACAGACTTGGCATAATAGTAGTTTTGTGGAAATTGACATGGCAAGATATTGCACATGAGACTTGTTGCACTCACAGGACAGCTAAATAAAACAAAGTTTTATTGAGGGTGAAAAATTATTTGTTGAAAATCTATGTCAAAAATCAGGAATATTTGCCAAAAAAACTTGCATTTTATGTATTCGTGATTTTAGGAGGTTAGGTCAAATAAAATCGGTATTTATAATACCTTATTTTGGTCATTCGTTTTATGTAAAACCAAATGCCGTTTTGTGGAAAAAATGGCACAAATCAATAAAAAATGCACATTTTCCATTTCTTGTGTGTGTTGTTCACAATTATTAAAACAACACGTAACGTAAAGCTACACGTAAAATTCAGTTTTACCGATTTTTATTTGTTTTTATTATGACAGTATTTAATAATTACATTTTTTGTAACAACGAGGAAAAATATGGAAAAAACATTTGGTATTTCTGCTTGCTACATTATTTTACTCATACTTAAAGCTTTGATTGATATTAAAATGGGTAGAGGTCTAAATTCGTTCATCTACTCATTTATCTGTTGATGTATTTATTTAGGGTTTCTGTTGGTTTTTCTGTAGGAACCAATGAAATAGACGCAGGAACAAGATTAAAGATGCAACGAGAGATTTTAGGTCATCCATATCGTGTCATATAATTATGCAGTGATTTTCCCCTTTTTTAAAGTTGTTAATTACCTGTACTTAGGTTTGGTAGAAAAAGGAGAAAACATAACATCATTGGTCCACCAAACCCCTCCACTCTTGAACAGAATCACTTATACAAAGTATAAGTGAAATAGTATAAAATACAGACTTAGATGTATGAGACCTTATTGTACAGGTATTTTGTAACTAAAGATGGTCTAAATTACGAACAAAACAGAATATAAAGGACGACAAACAAGAACTCACTCACACCCATCCACACCAAAAACCACTCACACAACTCACAAAGATGGATTCCCTAATACATGTAAAAGATACACGGAGCCATGGTATATACATAAATTAAAGGTGTTTGTTCCGATTTATGTGTATTGTGTTCTCTACTTGATATGAGAGCCTGGCACTTGCACATACACACCATCAAGTACCGTGGGAAACAAACTTGCGGTTTTGATGGTACACGCAATAATGCATGTTGCAAAGCCCTATTCAATACTGTGCTAATAAAAGTGGTTAACCACTAAAACGGCGGTTTTTTGTTTATATCTTGGGAATGAAATGGATTCGAGGGCTCAAATTTCAGAACGACAATGAGAAAAATACGGCCTTTCATCTGATATCAAAATCGATACTACTTTCGGGTAAATCAGGGGGGTCCCAAAGACGATCGGAACACGCCCCTTTAACACAAGGAAAAAAAGTTGGGAAAGTAAACATTATGAGGTTTCAAGATCAAGGTTCCATTTTTTAAAATGCTGCCTAAGCTTCCCTTTAATTTCAGCAATTTTATATTCACTATTTCTTTTAATTTTGACTAAAATTAAAAAGGCAACAAAATTGGGATTTAATTGTTGGAATTTGCATCTGTGAATATAAAATTTCAAGCACAAAAAAGAAAATTGATACAGCTGTTATGCTCGGGTAGGTCTGTGTCACCAAACATTTGATCACATTTACAAAAAATATGAAGAATGGTTTCAGGAAACTTATTACAAAAATAACAATTAGGTGAATTGGTTCTATCAATTTTATGGAGAAATTGATTGGTGCATATTGCCCGATGGAAAAGCTTAAAATAAAACGAACGTATCTGGGTTTCAATAGTGCATTTGAAGTTAGCATTATGAATTTGATTCCACTCCAATTCCTCAATGACATCTGGAGAATCAGCCCATTTATTTTCAACCTCAATAAAGACCTGGTCCCTCAAAATGGAGTAAACATGCTTTGGTACTTTGTCTTCGCCCACAATAGAAGCTGTGATTTTTTCAAAAACATTTTCTTGAATATTCTTGGGGTTTTAAGCCAGTCCAAATTAATACCATTCATTAAAGAGTTATACCTTCTATCACTAACGGGAATTAAATAACTAAATCTTCAAAAGGTTTAACAAAATTATGACCAAGGAAAAGATCAGTGAATACCTTTTTCATCCCAAATTTGATAGAAAAAGAACTTTTTTTGTTTTCAAACGAACATGTTTGTTCCACCAAATTGGGTCTTGAAGGTGGAAATCAGACCAACCAAACGTCCGCGAACTTCTCCTTGATTTCGTTTTTGTATACGAGACCAAAGTTTAAATACTTTCAATAGGCTGACAATTGGAAGCGCATTCAATACAGAATTAGGAGCATCCGACCTCATGGTGAAATTTCTTCCAAATACAATTTCTATAGTTTTTCCAAAAACTGGAGTATGCGGGATCGAGCAGCTGTTAACCCCAAATAAACGTTGAGCCTGCAAGAGAAACAAAAGGGGGTCACTTCAAGCCCACCATTAATCATAATCATTACACAAAATATCCCATTCTGACCCTGTCTTACCACCATTCCAAATGAACTTTTGTAAATGCGACGATTCAGTCTTGCGAGTCTTAGGATATACAAAGAACCGAGATGCGAGAAAAAGATAAAGAATTTGAGGTAACAATAAGGACTTTATAACAGTAATCTTTTACCCATAATGATAAATTCCTTCCAGCATTTAAGGTTTGCTCAATCTGACGAAGATTGGGGATAAATTTAAGCGCATAAAGGGAATTCCCGTTACGAAAAGTTAATACCTAATGTTTTAAAAGTGTTGGACGCCACTTCAAAGACCTTCATTCTGAAATGAAAAAAAAAAATTTAGTGTCTTCAAACTACCGCTATGAATCCTCAACTTGGACAAATTTATCTTGCAACTGAAAAAGCCGCAAACTTATCAGAGTGCTTAAAACGGTCGAAAAGACCCCAACTCTTCCCTGTACAAGCATGTGGTGTGATCTGCAGCAATTTTTTTTATTATTCAGTGTTACCCACTTTAATATATACCTTTGCTATTATTTAACTACCCCTAACAGCAAGAATTTCAATCCCCAAACGGAATAAAAAAGGTGATATAGGGCAGCCCTGACATATCCCACGAGACAACTATATAGCCCCGGGAGCTAGTCACACATTGTAACACATCTCAAGTACAAAAGGTTTGAGTGATTAAATTATGTTGACAGACTGACAGAACCCCTGAAAACGTGATTCTTAAGTGCCGCAAGGGTGCCTTAAGGAAGGGGCCAAAACAAGTTTATACGGGTCCCATTTGTAGCAACTTGATCCAATTCATGTGAAAAGCACACATGTTATGTGTCTAACCATAAGGATTCAGAAAGGTATCGTTTTGTAATATGTACATCCTAAAGTTTCAGAGTTATAGTCTAAACAAGCAAAAAAATAATAAGGGTCATTTCAGTTGTACAGGGGTCAATATTTTAAAGTTGCTCCGATTTGGATAAAAAATGGGGCAAATATAGTGGTGGAGTTCATAGGATTAAAATAAGGAATATTTTGACTGTCTTAATGCTTAGTTTCCGATGAGGGGGGCACAGCAGGTCAACATCCCCATTGATTTCAATGGGGCTTGATCTTGTTACCCCCTACTTGCTTTAAGCAAGCATTGAGACATCAAAAACCATTCCTTAATTTTATCCTATGAGCTCCACAATAATTGCCACCATTTTATCCAAATCGGAGACAATTTTAAAATTTGGACCCCTGTACAACAAATGTGTGCTAGCTTCCATGGGTTAATAGGCTACTTAGAGAAGGGAAAACAGATTTATAACACAACCTTTTCTACTATTATAAAAGTTTTGACCCATTGAATAAATCCAAGATGAATTCGGTTTTACAGAATCCTCAAATAAAAACCATGTTCAACACTATCAAATGCTTTTCGATGTATAGCAAGACAATCGACCCTGGAAATCTTAAATTTCAGCATACTCAATCAGATAATAATATATAGTATGAATGTATACAACCAAATTCCGACCTTCATGAACCATTTTGATCGAAATGGAATAAGCCCATCAAGAAACAGTGTACAGTCACAATGGTTTTTGCAGATGAGTTTATTAGTCAGTGTCAAAAAGAACTAGGGTGATAATAGGATTACGATCTTTTGGTAGGCCTTTCAAAGCAATAATACCATTTCTATGAGATGGCCGATAGAAATCACATTTCAAAAAGATAAACATGACGAATTTAGTACATGTAGTTGGCTATTTGCTCCTATTAGAATTTCATTTTGAACCAACAGAAATATTTTTCACCTTCTTCACAAGGCGGGGATATTTTTAGACTATTTTTGATTAGAAAGCTTTACAATTAGTGCAAAAAAAAATCAGAGGACATCTGCAGTATAATGTGGAAATCTCTGAAAATAGAGGTTCTTTATTTGCGGTAAAACGAAGCAAATTAATTTTCTATAATAAACTAAACCCTGAAATAATAGGCCTAGAATATAAATCTCTTGTCCATTGTAGCATTGACTTGAGCCGTAAAAAACATATTTAATTACGGCTCAACCTAACTATACGCATGGAAAACGGGATTTTTAAAACTCGCCATCTCAGCCGATGTTGAGAGCGCCCAAACATCCTCACTGCACTGTTGCTTCAGGTTGGAAATCGGAAACAAACTCGTCCTCGACTGGAGCCCAACAGTTCAAAAGAAGAGCATGCCGGTGTCAGTCGTAACGAGTAATCACTATCAATTTAGGGGACGAGATCTATTGACAATCAATAACAAGCTCTAGTGCGAATGACAGACACAGAAGGAAAAGTGTTGCCTCGCAGACTGATGTACTTGTGGAGATAGTGGAGGATTTTATGCTGGATTTTTTTGGCGGATCTAATATAGGATAAACCTCTAAATCCCTCTACATCAATCTGCAATCTGTAACCGACCCCGTCAATGTCTTTATTGAGTTCGTGTTTTTCGATATGTCTGTCGATTTCGACGGGAGGGCGCGCCGCCAAATAAGTTCAAGCTTCAAATACCGCGTTGGCGGTGGGGGGGGTGGTAGCGTGTTGGGAGTCGGGCAGCTACTGGGGACGGAGGCAAGGGCCCGTGTTAAAACAAGCAGTTTTCGTTCATCCAGTGTAGTAGACATGGATCCCGCGAGCACCGCATCAGAAGGGGAAACTGATACATTCCCTCTCTGGAATTTTCTCAGTTCCAGTGCCTCCAATTCACAGGGGAGACCTAATATAGAAAATGTGAAAAACAATGTTCAGACGAAAGCAGGGGATTTGCAGCGCAAATACTCGGAGCATATGGGCAAGCAAAATAAGCGGGTAATTTGTAAAAATACGTACAAGGAACGTATACAAACTTTCTGGAGAACCAACAGGGTGGAAGTGCTTCGCCTATCACTTCATGGTGTAAGTATCATAAAATTATTGAATGAATTTGACAATTCATTAGTCTCTAGCCTAGGTCATATGAATGTTATTGGCCGGGCGTAAAACTGGGGGAAGGGGGCAAGTTGCCCCTCTGGCTCGAAAAAGCGGGGACGATATGGACCAAAATATGCATTTGCTCTCCTCTCTTTTTCGGGGAATTCGACAATTTGAGCCTAAAATTTGGGCAAGTAAATCAGTTCAGACTTAATTGGAGCAAATTTCCGGGACGACTTAACAAATTTGGCTCCCTCTAGCGGGACGACTTGGAAAAAATTTTTTCCACTTGGATCCGAACTGCCTAGGTATGCCACTGTTTATTGGGGGAGGATGGTTGGGGGGGAGAGGTGGGGGGTTGCAGAGGAGTGGTACTACCGCTCCCCCAAGAGTTTCCAACAATTCAAAAAAAATGGGGGGGAGGGGTTGAGGTTAACTTAAAAGCAATAAAATTGCATTAAAATATTTGTTGTTACATGTGTAAAATTTTGTTCACCCCCTACGATGACTTGGTTTGGCTTCAGGCTGTGGGGGGGGGGGGAGTGGTAGGAGATATTGTTCATATCACCCAAATTTCTAAAGGAAGAAAAGGTTCCATTTTTGATTGAAAAGAAAATTTGAGAGAAATTGGACATGACATGTCACTTTTGGTGATGAGAGGTTTAAAAATGGACTATTTTGGGGGTAGGTCCATGTTTTGACACAAGAAAAAGGTCCTCTTTTTTGAAGTCCCCCACCCCCTTAAATAAATCTGTATGCTTGTTTTTTTGTCCATGGAATATAGAGAAAATACTACTACATCTTTCAATCAAAAGAAAAAAACAAAACAAAAACTGATGGTGGTTGTCCACCTTAGCTTTGATGAATGCATTGGTACTCAGATTTTATGCAAAAAAATCTGCTTTTGAAAAGACGATGATATCTTGGATTTTCAGTTTTTGTTGCCAATTTTTCATTTTTGAAACCATCTTATACAGTGGGACTTGGGCCATATTGATATTTTGCTTCTTCTGCCTAAGACCAGTTAAAAAAAATTGATTGTTTTCCCCTCAATTTTTCTGGCTCATATGCAATTTGGTTTTGTTTTTAAATGGTACCACTTATTCTCAGCCTAGTTCTGCTAAGCATAACTCCACATTATGTCTTTAACATGTTGTCATTAACGGATGTGAAGTTATGCAAAAACACATGGAATACCTTTCCCCTGTTACCAGCATGAGCAGGCCATTTCAAAGAGCCAACTTTGCAGACTGCAGACGAACAAAATACCAAAAGCAATTCAGAGTCGAGTTGATATGTTCCTTAGATAATAAATTACCTTTTGAAATAGTTAATCCTCAAAATTTGTCTAAAAACAGTAGAAATCCATCATTTTCCAGAGAAACATCCTTTCTCATGCAGACCCCCCCCCAAAAAAAAAGGGGCGTGGCCATTTCAGCATTTTTGGCATCAGTGGGAATTATGTTACCAGCCAAATATTGTTCCTGGACCTTCAATTAGTGGATTCCTGAAGAGTTTAGCTCCGGACATATAATGCATACAAAACCACCATGAGCTACTAGATATTTCATCGCATTATATAGGATCTCAAGTTGTGTTTGATAATGAAAACAGGGATATATCGTACATTTAGAGGGATTTCGAGTAGGTAACAGGGGAAAGGTATTCCATGTGTTTTTGCATAACTTCACATCCGTTAAAGGCCGACTCAGAGATTTACTGAGGAGGGCGCCCTCAATTTCCAAAAAAATAGTGTTTTTTGCATTGTACATAATGCTTGTCCATATACTAATCACTGTGTGAAATTGCTAAGTTTAAATCGAATTCCTTCATATAGAAAATCACAACTTTGTTATAAAATTCCGGATCCGGAATTTTTGTTATACACAGTATCCTATGGGACGTAATACTACACATAAATGTTTACTGCATCAAAACGAAAAATCCGATTCATCTCAGATTTCGGAATTGTGCATTTTAGGTTACTATCTTAGTTCTAGTTGACTATTTTTCATTATTACATAAAAAAATAATATTTCGAAATCTCTGAGTCAGACTTTAATGACAACACGTTAAAGACTTAATGTGGAGTTATGCTTAGCAGAAATAATTCTCAGCCTTGACCCCACCAATTTACACCATCAAACCTGTGATTCTGGTATCATTGGGAGGCTTGTAGTTTTCTCTATGTTTTGTATCGGCAAAATATTTTGGCTGAACTCTATTCCACTAATTTGATGCTATAAGAATTAATATGGATTTTTTACGGTTACCAGGAAATTTTTGTACAGTATCCTATTATGGCCTATTGTAATACTGCTCATGTTAAAATGGATAGATTGAATCCAAATGAAATTTTGGAAATGGAATTAAGTTATGTTAGTGATGTCCTTTCCTATGATTCACAGATAATTATGTTGTAATTACCGGGGCACAAGTCATCAAAGTTGGCCACTGAATTCACACATTCAGAGGCTGATAAAAAATGTGCTTGAATAATAAGAAGCATTTTAAAGATGTTTTTGGTGGTATTCAACTCCTCATTGACCCTCATAATAAGCCAAAAATAGAACAAAAAATGTCTCTCCTCAGTAATAACAATTTTGTAAAAAAATGTCTTCCCTCGTCATTTCATGAAAAAAACCAGGATGAGAACCAACATTTTTGTAATTAAAGGCAGACTCGGAGATTTCCTGGGGAGGGCAACCTCAATTTTCAAACAAATTGTGTTTTTTGCACATAATGCTTGTCCATATAGTCACTCTGAAATAACTAAGCTCAAATCGAAGTCCTTCATATAGAAAATCACAACTTTTTAAAAAAATTCCGTTATACACGATATCGTATGCACTGTACATAAATGTGTACTGCA